>JAVTVJ010003417.1:0-10576 GCA_034509425.1 Eopsaltria australis
CCAAGATTTTGGTCAATGGGGAAGAATTTTGGGGTAAAAACGCCCTAATTGTATGGAAAAGTCAATGTTGGACCTCAATGGGGATGAATTTGGGTAAAAAGGCCCAGTTGGGTGGAAAAGCCAATGTTGGGTGGAAAAGTCAAGGTTCAACATCAATGGGACCAATTTTGGGATAAAAACGCCCCCGTTGGACCAAACCCCACGACTTTGGCCAATGGGGATGAATTTTGGGATAAAAATGCTCCAATTGGGTAGAAAAGTCAACGTTAAGTTTATGAGGATGGATTTGTGATAAAAATGCCCCAATTGGGTGGAAAAGTCAGTGTTTGGTGGAAAGGTCAATGTTCAACATCAATGGGACAAATTTCGGGATAAAAACGCCCCTGTTGGACCAAACCCCAAGATTTTGGTCAATGGGGATGAATTTTGGGATAAAAACTCCCTAATTGTATGGAAATCAATGTTCGACATCTCATGGGGATGAATTGGGGTAAAAAAGGCCAGTTGGGTGGAAAGGCAATGTTGGGTGGAAAAGTCAAGGTTCAACATGCATGGGAAAATTTTGGGATAAACGCCCCGTTGATCAAACCCCAGACTTTGGTCAATGGGATGAATTTTTTGGGATAAAAATGCTCCAATTGGGTAGAAAATTAAACGTCGGGCTTCAATGAGGATGGATTTGTGATAAAAATGCCCCAATTGGGTGGAAAAGACATTGTTGGGTGGAAAATTCAATGTTCAATGTCAATGGGACAAATTTCGGGATAAAAACGCTCCCTTTGGACCAAACCCCAAGATTTTGGTCAATGGGGAAGAATTTGGGGGTAAAAACTGCCTAATTGTATGGAAAAGTCAATGTTGGACCTCAATGGGGATGAATTTGGGGTAAAAAGGCCCAGTTGGGTGGAAAAGCCAATGTTGGGTGGAAAAGTCAAGGTTCAACATCAATGGGACAAATTTTGGGATAAAAACGCCCCCGTTGGATAAAAACCCACGACTTTGCTCAATGGGGATGAATTTTGGGATAAAAATGCTCCAATTGGGTAGAAAAGTCAACGTTAAGTTTATGAGGATGGATTTGTGATGAAAAATGCCCCAATTGGGCGGAAAAGTCAGTGTTGGGTGGAAAGGTCAATGTTCAACATCAATGGGACAAATTTTGGGATAAAAACGCCCCCGTTGGACCAAACCCCAAGATTTTGGTCAATGGGGATGAATTTTGGGATAAAAACGCTCCATTTTGGTGAAAAAGTCAACGTTGGATGGAAAAGTCAAGGTTGGATCTCAACAGGGATGAGTTTGGGATAAAAACGCTCCAATTGGACGGAAAAGTCAACTTTGGGTGGAAAAGCCAATATTGGACTTCCATGGGGACAAATTTTAGGATAAAAACGCCCCAATTGGGTAGAAAAGTCAACGTCGGACATCAACGAGGATGGATTTGGAATAAAAATGCGCAGTTGGGTGGAAAAGCCAACGCTGGGCCTCAAGGGGGATGGATTTTTGGATAAAAACACCCAGTTGGGTGGAAAAGTCAAGATTCAACATCAATGGGACAAATTTCGGGATAAAAACGCTCCCTTTGGACCAAACCCCAAGATTTTGGTCAATGGGGAAGAATTTTGGGGTAAAAACTCTCTAATTGTATGGAAAAGTCAATGTTGGACCTCAATGGGGATGAATTGGGGGTAAAAAGGCCCAGTTGGGTTGAAAAGCCAATGTAGGGTGGAAAAGTCAAGATTCAACATCAATGGGACAAATTTTGGGATAAAAACGCCCCCGTTGGACCAACCCGACTTTGTAATGGGGATGGTCTAGGATAAAAATGCTCCAATTGGTGAAAAGTCAACGTTAAGTTTATGAGGATGGATTTGTGATGAAAAATGCCCCAATTGGGTGGAAAAGTCAGTGTTGGATGGAAAGGTCAATGTTCAACATCAATGGGAGAAAATTTGAGATAAAAACGCCCCCGTTGGACCAAACCCCAAGATTTTGGTCAATGAGGATGGAATTTGGGATAAAAACGCTCCATTTGGGTGAAAAAGTCAACGTTGGATGGAAAAATCAAGGTTGGATCTCAACAGGGATGAGTTTTGGGATAAAAACGATCCAATTGGATGGAAAAGTCAACGTTGGTTGAAAAATTCAATATTGGACCTCAACGGGGACAAATTTTGGGATAAAAACGCCCCCGTTGGATCAAAACCTACGACTTTGGTCAATGGGGATGAATTTTGGGGATAAAAACGTCCCAATTGGGTGAAAAAGTCAACGTTGGATAAAAAAGTCAAGGTTGGATCTCAACAGGGATGAGTTTTGGGATAAAAACGCTCCAATTCGATGGAAAAGTCAACTTTGGGTGGAAAAGCCAATACTGGACTTCAATGGGGACAAATTTTAGGATAAAACGCCCCAATTGGGTAGAAAAGTCAACGTCGGACATCAACGAGGATGGATTTGGAATAAAAATGCCCAGTTGGGTGGAAAAGCCAACGCTGGGCCTCAAGGGGGATGGATTTTTGGATAAAAACACCCAGTTGGGTGGAAAAGTCAAGATTCAACATCAATGGGACAAAATTCAGGATAAAAACGCTCCCTTTGGACCAAACCCCAAGATTTTGGTCAATGGGGAAGAATTTTGGGGTAAAAACTCCCTAATTGTATGGAAAAGTCAATGTTGGACCTCAATGGGGATGAATTTGGGGTAAAAAGGCCCAGTTGGGTGGAAAGCCAATGTTGGGTGGAAAAGTCAAGGTTCAACATCAATGGGACAAATTTTGGGATAAAAACGCCCCCGTTGGATCAAAACCCACGACTTTGGTCAATGGGGATGAATTTTGGGATAAAAACGCTCCATTTGGGTAGAAAAGTCAAAGTTGGGCATCAATGAGGATGGATTTGTGATAAAATGCCCCAATTGGGTGCAAAAGTCAGTGTTGGGTGGAAAGGTCAATGTTCAACATCAATGGGAGAAATTTTGAGATAAAAACGCCCTCGTTGGACCAAACCCCAAGATTTGGTCAATGGGGATGAATTTTGGGATAAAAACGCTCCATTTTGGTGAAAAAGTCAACGCTGGATGGAAAAATCAAGGTTGGATCTCAACAGGGATGAGTTTTGGGATAAAAACGCTCCAATTGGATGGAAAAGTCAATGTTGGTTGAAAAAGTAAATATTGGACCTCAACGGGGACAAATTTTGGGATAAAAACGCTCCCGTTGGACCAAACCGGAAGAGTTTGGTCAATGGGGATGAATTTTTGGGATAAAAACGTCCCAACTGGGTGAAAAAGTAAACGTTGGATAAAAAAGTCAAGGTTGGATCTCGAAGCCAGGGATTGAGTTTTGGATAAAAACGCTTCCAATTGGACGGAAAATCACTTTGGGTGGAAAAGCCAATGTGCATTTCAACGGGGAGCAAATTTAGGATAAAATGCCCAATTCGGGTGAAAAGTCAAGTCGGACATCATCTGAGGATGGATTTGGAATAAAAATGCCCAGTTGGGTTGAAAAGCAAACGCTGGGCCTCAAGGGGGATGGAATTTTTGGATAGAAACACCCAGTTGGGTGGAGAAGTCAAGATTCAACATCAATGGGACAAATTTTGGGATAAAAACGCTCCCTTTGGACCAAACCCCAAGATTTTGGTCAATGGGGAAGATTTTTGGGGTAAAAACTCCCTAATTGTATGGAAAAGTCAATGTTGGACCTCAATGGGGATGAATTGGGGGTAAAAAGGCCCAGTTGGGTGGAAAAGCAGTTGGGTGGAAAGTCAGGGGAGGTTCACATCAATGGGACAAATTTTGGATAAAAACGCCCCGTTGGATCAAAACCCACGACTTTGGTCATGGGGATGAATTCTTGGGATAAAAACGCTCATTGGGTTAAGAAAAGTCAAAGTTGTGGCATAAGAGGATGGATTTGTGATAAAATGCCCAATTGGGCGAAAAGCAGTGTTTGGGTGGAAGGTATGTTCAACATCAATGGGACAAATTTTGAGATAAAAACGCCCCCGTTGGACCAAACCCCAAGATTTTGGTCAATGGGGATGAATTTTGGGATAAAAACGCTCCATTTGGGTTAAAAAGTAAACGTTGGATGGAAAAGTCAAGGTTGGATCTCAACAGGGATGAGTTTTGGGATAAAAGCGCTCCAATTGGACGGAAAATTCAACATTGGGTGGAAAAGCCAATATTGGACCTCAATGGGGACAAATTTTGGGATAAAACGCCCCCGTTGGACCAAACCCCAACATTTTGGTCAAAGGGGAAGAATTTTGGGGTAAAAATGCTCCAATTGGGTAGAAAAGTCAAGGTTGGAAATCAACAAGGATGAATTTTGGGTAAAAAGGCCCAGTTGGGTGGGAAAGCCAATGTTGGGTGGAAAAGTCATAGTTCAATGTCAATGGGACAAATTTCGGGATAAAAACGCTCCTTTTGGACCAAACCCCAAGATTTTGGTCAATGGGGAAGAATTTTGGGGTAAAAACTCCCTAATTGTATGGAAACATCAATGTTGGACCTCAATGGGGATGAATTTGGGGTAAAAAGGCCCAGTTGGGTGGAAAAGCCAATGTTGGGTGGAAAAGTCAAGGTCCAACATCAATGGGACAAATTTTGGGATAAAAAAGCCCCCGTGGAATCAAAACCCACAACTTTGGTCAATGGGGATGAATTTGGGGATAAAAATGCTCCAATTGGGTAGAAAAGTAAACGTTAAGTTTATGAGGATGGATTTGTGATAAAAATGCCCCAATTGGGTGGAAAAGTCAGTGTTGGGTGGAAAGGTCAACGTTCAACATCAATGGGACAAATTTTGAGATAAAAACGCCCCCGTTGGACCAAACCCCAAGATTTTGGTCAATGGGGATGAATTCTGGGATAAAAACGCTCCATTTTGGTGAAAAAGTCAACGTTGGATGGAAAAGTCAAGGTTGGATCTCAACAGGGATGAGTTTTGGATAAGAGCGCTCCAATTGGACGGAAAATTCAACATTGGGGTGGAAAAGCCAATATTGGACCTCAATGGGGACAAATTTTGGGATAAAAACGCCCTCGTTGGACCAAACCCCAACATTTTGGTCAATGGGGAAGAATTTTGGGGTAAAAATGCTCCAATTGGGTAGAAAAGTCAAGGTTGGAAATCAACAAGGATGAATTTTTGGGTAAAAAGGCCCAGTTGGGTGGGAAAGCGAAGGTTGGGTGGAAAAGTCATAGTTCAATGTCAATGGGACAAAATTTGGGATAAAAACGCTCGCTTTGGACCAAACCCCAAGATTTTGGTCAATGGGGAAGAATTTTGGGGTAAAAACTGCCTAATTGTATGGGAAAGTCAATGTTGGACCTCAATGGGGATGAATTTGGGGTAAAAAGGCCCAGTTGGGTGGAAAAGCCAATGTTGGGTGGAAAAGTCAAGGTTCAACATCAATGGGACAAATTTTGGGATAAAAACGCCCCCGTTGGATCAAAAACCACGACTTTGGTCAATGGGGATGAATTTTGGGATAAAAACGCTCCATTTGGGTAGAGAAGTCAAAGTTGGGCATCAATGAGGATGGATTTGTGATAAAAATGCCCCAATTGGGCGGAAAAGTCAGTGTTGGGTGGAAAATTCAATGTTCAACATCAATGGGACAAATTTTGAGATAAAAACGCCCCCGTTGGACCAAACCCCAAGATTTTGGTCAATGGGGATGAATTTTGGGATAAAAACGCTCCATTTTGGTGAAAAAGTCAACGCTGGATGGAAAAATCAAGGTTGGATCTCAACAGGGATGAGTTTTGGGATAAAAACGCTCCAATTGGATGGAAAAGTAAACTTTGGTTGAAAAAGTCAATATTGGACCTCAACGGGGACAAATTTTGGAATAAAAACGCCCCCGTTGGACCAAACCGGAAGAGTTTGGTCAATGGGGATGAATTTTTGGGATAAAAACGTCCCAATTGGGTGAAAAAGTCAACGCTGGATAAAAAAGTCAAGGTTGCAATTCAACGGGGATGAGTTTTGGGATAAAAACGCTCCAATTGGACGGAAAAGTCAACGTTGGGTGGAAAAGTCAATGTTGCATTTCAACGGGGCTAAATTTTAGGATAAAAACGCCCCAATTGGGTAGAAAAGTCAACATCGGACATCAACGAGGATGGATTTGGAATAAAAATGCCCAGTTGGGTGGAAAAGACAACGCTGGGCCTCAAGCGGGATGGATTTTGCGATAAAAACACCCAGTTGGTGGGAAAAGTCCAAGATTCAACATCAATGGGACAAATTTCGCGGATAAAAACGCTTCCCTTTGCGACCCAAACCCCAAGGATTTGGGTCAAATTGGGGAAGAATTTTGGGGTAAAAACTGCCTAATGTATGGAAAAAGTCAATGTTGGACTCAATGGGGATGAATTTGGGGTAAAAAGGCCCAGTTGGGTGGAAAAGCCAATGTTGGGTGGAAAAGTCAAGGTTCAACATCAATGGGACAAATTTTGCGATAAAAACGCCCCCGTTGGATCAAAACCCACGACTTTGGTCAATGGGGATGAATTTTGTGATAAAAACGCTCCATTTGGGTAGAAAAGTCAAAGTTGGGCATCAATGAGGATGGATTTGTGATAAAAATGCCCCAATTGGGCGGAAAAGTCAGTGTTGGGTGGAAAGGTCAATGTTCAACATCAATGGGACAAATTTTGAGATAAAACGCCCCCGTTGGACCAAACCCCTAGATTTTGGTCAATGGGGATGAATTCTGGGATAAAAACGCTCCAATTGGATGGAAAAGTCAACGTTGGGTGGAAAACTCAATATTGGACCTCAACCAAGGGATGAGTTTTTGGGATAAAAGCGCTCATTGCACGGAAAATTCAACATTGGGTGGAAAAGCACATATTGGACCTCAATGGGGACAAATTTTGGGGATAAAAAATGCCCCCGTTGGACCAAACCCCAACATTTTGTCAAAGGAAGAATTTTGGGTAAAAATGCCTCCAATTGGGTAGAAAGTCAAGGTTGGAAATTAATAAGAATGAATTATGTGGGTTAAAAAGGCCCAGTTGGGTGGAAAGGGCAATGTGGGTGGAAAAGTCATAGTTCAAGTCATGCGGCGAAAAATTTCGGGATAAAAACGCTCCCTTTGGACCAAACCCCAAGATTTTGGTCAATGGGGAAGAATTTTGGGGTAAAACTCCCTAATTGTATGGAAAAGTCAATGTTGGACCTCAATGGGGATGAATTTGGGGTAAAAAGGCCCAGTTGGGTGGAAAAGCCAATGTTGGGTGCAAAAGTCAAGGTTCAACATCAATGGGACAAATTTTGGGATAAAAACGCCCCCGTTGGATCAAAACCCACGACTTTGGTCAATGGGGATGAATTTTTGGGATAAAAATGCTCCAATTGGGTAGAAAATTAAACGTCGGGCTTCAATGAGGATGGATTTGTGATAAAAATGCCCCAATTGGTTGGAAAAGTCAGTGTTGGGTGGAAAATTCAATGTTCAACATCAATGGGAAAAATTTTGAGATAAAAACGCCCCCGTTGGACCAAACCCAAAGATTTTGGTCAATGGGAATGAATTTTGGGATAAAAACGTCCCAATTGGGTGAAAAAGTCAACGTTGGATGGAAAAGTCAAGGTTGGATCTCAACAGGGATGAGTTTTGGGATAAAAACGCTCCAATTGGACGGAAAAGTCAACGTTGGGTGGAAAAGCCAATATTGGACTTCCATGGGGACAAATTTTCGGATAAAAACGCCCCAATTGGGTAGAAAAGTCAACGTCGGACATCAACGAGGATGGATTTGGAATAAAAATGCCCAGTTGGGTGGAAAAGACAACGCTGGGCCTCAAGGGGGATGGATTTTTGGATAAAAACACCCAGTTGGGTGGAAAAGTCAAGATTCAACATCAATGGGACAAATTTCGGGATAAAAACGCTCCCTTTGGACCAAACCCCAAGATTTTGGTCAATGGGGAAGAATTTGGGGGTAAAAACTCCCTAATTGTATGGAAAAGTCAATGTTGGACCTCAATGGGGATGAATTGGGGGTAAAAAGGCCCAGTTGGGTGGAAAAGCCAATGTTGGGTGGAAAAGTCAAGGTTCAACATCAATGGGACAAATTTTGGGATAAAAACGCCCCCGTTGGATCAAAACCCACGACTTTGGTCAATGGGGATGAATTTTGGGATTAAAATGCTCCAATTGGGTAGAAAAGTCAACGTTAAGTTTAGGAGGATGGATTTGTGATAAAAATGCCCCAATTAGGAGGCAAAGTCAGTGTTGGACGGAAAGGTCAATGTTCAATATCAATGGGAAAAATTTTGAGATAAAAACACCCCCGTTGGACCAAACCCCAAGATTTTGGTCAATGGGGATGAATTTTGGGATAAAAACGCTCCATTTGGGTTAAAAAGTCAACGCTGGATGGAAAAAACCAAGGTTGGATCTCAACAGGGATGAGTTTTGGGATAAAAACGATCCAATTGGATGGAAAAGTCAACGTTGGTTGAAAAAGTCAATATTGGACCTCAACAGGGACAAATTTTGGGATAAAAACGCCACCGTTGGACCAAACCGGAAGAGTTTGGTCAATGGGGATGAATTTTTGGGATAAAAACGTCCCAATTGGGTGAAAAAGTCAACGCTGGATAAAAAAGTCAAGGTTGCAATTCAAAGGGGATGAGTTTTGGGATAAAAACGCTCCAATTGGACGGAAAAGTCAACTTTGGGTGGAAAAGCCAATTTTGCATTTCAACGGGGACAAATTTTAGGATAAAAACGCCCCAATTGGGTAGAAAAGTCAACGTCGGACATCAACGAGGATGGATTTGGAATTAAAATGCCCAGTTGGGTGGAAAAAACAACGCTGGGCCTCAAGGGGGATGGATTTTTGGATAAAAACACCCAGTTGGGTGGCGGAAAAGTTTCGCTCCCAACGAAAGATCAAAATATATTAAAAATAACAACATAAAACAAATTCAACATCCAATTTTTGGGGGAAACAAATTTCGGGATTACAACGGGGGGCCGCCCGTTGGACCAAACCCCAACATTTTGGTCAAAGGGGAAGAATTTTGGGGTAAAAATGCTCCAATTGGGTAGAAAAGTCAAGGTTGGAAATCAACAAGGATGAATTTTGAATAAAAAGGCCCAGTTGGGTGGGAAAGCCAATGTTGGGTGGAAAAGTCATTGTTCAATGTCAATGGGAAAAATTTTGGGATAAAAACGCTCCCTTTGGACCAAACCCCAAGATTTTGGTCAATGGGGAAGAATTTTGGGGTAAAAACTCCCTAATTGTATGGAAAAGTCAATGTTGGACCTCAATGGGGATGAATTTGGGGTAAAAAGGCCCAGTTGGGTGGAAAAGCCAATGTTGGGTGGAAAAGCCAAGGTTCAACATCAATGGGACAAATTTTGGGATAAAAACGACCCCGTTGGATCAAAACCCACGACATTGGTCAATGGGGATGAATTTGGGGATAAAAATGCTCCAATTGGGTAGAAAAGTCAACGTTAAGTTTAGGAGGATGGATTTGTGATAAAAATGCCCCAATTAGGAGGCAAAGTCAGTGTTGGACGGAAAGGTCAATGTTCAACATCAATGGGACAAATCTTGAGATAAAAACGCCCCCGTTGGACCAAACCCCAACATTTTGGTCAATGGGGATGAATTTTTGGGATAAAAATGCTCCAATTTGACGGAAAAGTCAACATTGTGTGGAAAACTCAATATTAGACTTCAAGGGGGAAAAATTTTATGAAAAATTTTGGCGTCTAGAAATGTGCTGCGCATGCGCCGAGTACATCCGGGTACTTCGGCTGCCATTTGGTAGTTTTGGGACCAAGTGCCGCATTGCGCGAGTACATCCGAGCACTGCGGCAGCCATTGTAGTTCAGACCAAGTGCTCATGCGCCGAGTACATCTGGGCACTGCGGGCGGCCATTTTTTGCGTCTAGAAATGTGCTGCGACATTGCGTCGAGTAAACATGGCACTGCGGCAGCCATATTGGAGTCCGGAGGCGTAGTACGCATGTGCGGAGTACATCCGGGCACTGCGGCAGCCATTGTGGTAGTTCGGGACCAAGTGCGCATGCGCCGAGTACATCCGGGTACTGCGGCGGCCATTTTGGTAGTTCGGGACCAAGTGCGCATGCGCCGAGTACATCCGGGCACTGCGGCGGCCATTTTGGTAGTTCGGGACCAATTGCGCATGCGCCGAGTACATCCGGGCACTGCGGGGCCATTTTGGTAGTTCGGGACCAATGCGCATGCGCCGAGTACATCCGGGCACTGCGGCGGCCATTTTGGTAGTTCGGGACCAATTGCGCATGCGCCGAGTACATCCGGGCACTGCGGGGCCATTTTGGTAGTTCGGGACCAATTGCGCATGCGCCGAGTACATCCGGGCACTGCGGCAGCCATATTGGAGTCCGGAGGCGTAGTACGCATGTGCCGAGTACATTCGGGCACTGCGGCGGCCATTTTGTTGGTTCGGGACCAATTGCGCATGCGCCGAGTACATCCGGGTACTGCGGCGGCCATTTTGGTAGTTCGGGACCAAGTGCGCATGCGCCGAGTACATCCGGGCACTGCGGC
>JAVTVJ010003418.1:0-16647 GCA_034509425.1 Eopsaltria australis
TTTGGAGGAGGGTTTTGGCCCGCAAGGGCAGCAGGGTCCTTCTCGGTGGCATGTTGGGTCTGTGATGGATCTTAATTCCATGCTAATTTCAGCATGCGGCTGTCAACTCCCAGATATGTGGCCTTTGATGCAAACAATGGCGCTTTTCAATGTGAAAGAAAACTCAGTCCCCCAGATGCATGATGCCAGTTTTTAGGAGGCATTTAGCCCTACAATTGCAGCCAGAGTTCTAGTTGATGGCAGCTTGGGTCTGGGAAAGATCTTTATCCGTGTGGCATTTCAGGTAGGGTTCGGGGGCACAGTGCCTTAGGGCCGGGACACAAAAAGTGTCCCTTTTCTCTGAGAAAGAGAACTCTGCCCCCCAGTTTCTTGATGTCAGTTTGGAGGAGGGTTTTGGCCCTGCAGGGCCAGCCAGGGTCCTTGTCGGTGGTTGCTTGGGTCTGCGAGGAATCTTGATTCATACGGAATTTAAAGAGGCGGCTGTCGACTCCCAGACATGGGGCCTTCGATACAAACAATGGCCCTTTTCCATGTGACAGAAAACTCAGCCCCCCCTAGATCCATTATGCCAGATTTTAGGAGGCATTTAGACCTACAATTGCAGCCAGAGTTCTAGTTGATGGCAGCTTGGGTCTGGGAAGGATCTTGATCTGTGCGGCATTTCAGGTGGCGTCCGGGAGCACAGTGCCTTAGGGCCAGGACACAAGAAGTGTCCCTTTTCTCTGAGAAAGAGAACTCTGCCCCCCACTTCTTGATGTCAGTTTGGAGGAGGGTTTTGGCCCTGCAAGGGCAGCCAGGGTCCTTGTCGGTGGCAGCTTGGGTCTGCGAGGAATCTTGATCCATGCAGAATTTCAGAAGGCATCCAGGAGCACAGTGCCTTCGAGCCAGGACACAAAAAGTGTCCCTTTTCTCTGGGAAAGAGAACTCTGCCCCCCACTTTCTTGATGTCAGTTTGGACGAGGGTTTTGGCCCTGCAAGGGCAGCCAGGGTCCTTGTCGGTGGCAGCTTGGGTCTGTGAGGAATCTTAATCTGTGCGGAATTTCAGCATGCGGCTGTCACCTCCCAGATATGTGGCCTTCGATTCAAACAATGGCGCATTTCCATGTGAAAGAAAACTCAGTCCCCCAGACCCATGATGCCAGTTTTTAGGAGGCATTCAGCCCTACAATTGCAGCCAGAGTTCTAGTTGATGGCAGCTTGGGTCTGGGAAGGATCTTGATCCATATGGATTATCAGGAGGCATCCGGGAGAACAGTGCCTTAGGGCCGGGACACAAAAAGTGTCCCTTTTCTCTGAGAAAGAGAACTCTGCACCCCAGTTTTCTGACGTCGGTTTGGAGGAGGGTTTTGGCCCTGCAAGGGCAGCCAGGGTCCTTGTCGGTGGCAGCTTGGGTCTGCGAGGAATCTTGGTCCATGGGGAATTTCAGCAGGCAGCAGGGAGAACAGTGCCTTAGGGCAGGGACACAAAAAGTGTCCCTTTTCTCTGGGAAAGAGAACTCTGCGCCCACTTTCTTGATGTCAGTTTGGAGGAGGGTTTTGGCCCTGCAAAGGCAGCCAGGGTCCTTGTCGGTGGCAGCTTGGGTGTGAGGGTTTGCTCCATCGGAATTTGAAAGGCGGCTGTGACTCCAGCCATGGGGCCTTCGTAAACTGCCCTTTTCAGTGTGAAAGAAAACTCAGTCCTCAGATTCCATGATGCAGTTTTTAGAGGCATTTAGCGCCTACAAATTGCAGCCAGAGTTCTAGTTGCAGCTTGGGTCTGGGAAGGATCTTGATCCATGTGGAATTTCGGGAGGCATCAGGGAGAACAGTGCCTTAGGGCCGGGACACAAAAAGTGTCCCTTTTCTCTGAGAAAGAGAACTCTGCGCACCACTTTCTTGATGTCAGTTTGGAGGAGGGTTTTGGCCCTGCAAGGGCAGCCAGGGTCCTTCTCTGTGGGAGCTTGGGTCTGTGATGGATCTTGATCCATGCGGAATTTCAGCATGCGGCTGTCAACTCCCAGATTTGTAGCCTTCGATACACATAATGGCGCTTTTCCATGTGAAAGAAAACTCAGTCTCCCAGATCCATGATGCCAGTATTAAGGAGGCATTTAGCCCTACAATTGCAGCCAGAGTTCTAGTTGATGGCAGCTTGGGTCTGGGAAGGATCTTGATCCATTCGGATTTTCAGGAGGCATCCCGGAGAACAGTGCCTTCGGGCCGGGACACAAAAAGTGTCCCTTTCTCTGAGAAAGAGAACTCTGCCTCCCCCACTTCTCTTGATGTCAGTTTGAGGAGGGTTTTGGCCTTGCAAGGGCAGCCACAGGGTCCTTGTTTGGTGGCAGCTTGGGCCTGCGAGGAATCTTGATCCATGAGAAATTCTCAGCAGGCAGCAGGAGAACAGTGCCTTCGGGCCGGGATACAAAAAGTGTCCCTTTTCTCTGAGAAAGAGAACTCTGCCCCCCACTTTCTTGATGTCAGTTTGGAGCAGGGTTTTGGCCCTGCAAGGGCAGCCAGGGTCCTAGTCGGTGGCAGCTTGGGTCTGCGAGGAATCTTAATCCATGCGGAATTTCAGCATGCGGCTGTCAACTCCCAGGTACGTGGCCTTCGATTCAAACAATGGCGCTTTTCCATGTGAAAGAAAACTCAGCACCCCCAGATCCATGATGCCAGTTTTTAGGAGGCATTTAGCCCTACAATTGCAGCCAGAGTTCTAGTGGATGGCAGCTTGGGTCTGCGAGGAATCTTGACCCATGCAGAATTTCAGCAGGCATCCGGGAGAACAGTGCCTTCGAGCCCGGACACAAAAAGTGTCCCTTTTCTCTGAGAAAGAGAACTCTGCCCCCCACTTTCTTGATGTCAGTTTGGAGGAGGGTTTTGGCACTGCAGGGGCAGCCAGGGTCCTTGTCGGTGGCAGCTTGTGTTTACGAGGAATCTTGATCCATGCAGAATTTCAGAAGGCATCCGGGAGCCCAGTGCCTTAGGGCCGGGACACAAAAAGTGTCCCTTTTCTCTGGGAAAGAGAACTCTGCCCCCCACTTCCTTGATGTCAGTTTGGGGGAGGGTTTTGGCCCTGCAAGGGCAGCCAGGGTCCTTGTCGGTGGCAGCTTGGGTCTGCGAGGAATCATGATCCATGAGAAATTTCAGGAGGCATCCGTGAGTACAGTGCCTTAGGTCCGGGACACAAAAAGTGTCCCTTTTCTCTGAGAAAGAGAACTCTGCCCCCCACTTTCTTGATGTCAGTTTGGAGGAGGGTTTTGGCCCTGCAAGGGACGCCAGGGTCCTTGTCGGTGGCAGCTGGGGTCTGAAGTGGTGAATCTTAACTATGAATTTCAGTATGGCTGCTCAACTCAGATATGTGGCTCTCTGGAGCATAAACACGGTCTTTCCATGAAAGCAAAACTCAGCCCCCAGATCCATGATACCAGTTTTTAGGAGGCATTCAGCCCTACAATATCAGCCAGAGTTCTTGTTGATGGCTGCTTGCGTCAGCAAGGAATCTTGATCCATATGGAATTTCAGGTGGCAGCAGGGAGCAGAGTGCCTTGGGGCCGGGATACAAAAAGTGTCCTCTTTCTCTGAGAAAGAGAACTCTGTCCCCCACTTTCTTGATGTCAGTTTGGAGGAGGGTTTTGGCCCTGCAAGGGCAGCCAGGGTCCTTGTCGGTGGCAGCTTGGGTCTGTGAGGAATCTTGATCCATGCGGAATTTCAGCAGGCAGCACGGAGAACAGTGCCTTCGGGTCGGGACACAAAAATTGTCCCTTTTCTCTGAGAAAGAGAACGCTGACCCCACTTTCTTGATGTCACTTTGGAGGAGGGTCTTGGCCCTGCAGGGGCAGCCAGGGTCCTTCTCGGTGGTAGCTTGGGTCTGCGAAGAATCTTAATCCATGCGGAATTTCAGCATGCGTCTGTCAACTCTGTATGTGGACTTCAAACAAACAATGGCGCCCATGTGGAAGAAAACTCAGTCCTCCAGATCCATGATGCCAGTTTTAGGAGGCATTTAGCCCCAATTGCAGCCAGAGTTCGAAGGATGGCAGCTTTCAATCTGTGAGGGATCTTGATCCATGCGTATTTTCAGCAGGCAGCAGGGAGCACAGTGCCTTAGGGCCGGGACACAAAATGATGTCCCTTTTCTCTGAGATAGAGAACTCTGCCCCCCAGGTTCTTGATGCCAGTTTCGAGGAGGGTTTTGGCCCTTCAAAGGCAGCCAGGGTCCTCGTCGGTGGCAGCTTGGGTCTTTGAGGGGTCTTGATCCATGCCGAATTTCAGGAGGCGGCTGTCGACTTCAGACATGGGGCCTACGATAAAAATGATGGCACTTTTCCACATGAAAGAAAACTCAGTCTCCCAGATCCACGATGCCAGTTTTTAGGAGGCATTTAGCCCTACAATTGATACCAGAGTTCTGGTTGATGGCAGCTTGGGTATGGGAAGGATCTTGATCTGTGCGGCATTTCAGGTGGCGTCCGGGAGCAGAGTGCCTTAGGGCTGGGAAACAAAAAGTGTCCCTTTTCTCTGAGAAAGAGAACTCTGCCCCCCACTTTCTTGATGTCAGTTTGGAGGAGGGTTTTGGCCCTGCAAGGGCAGCCAGGGTCCTTCTCGGTGGCAGCTTGGGTCTGTGATGCATCTTAATCCATGCGGAATTTCAGCATGCGGCTGTCAACTCCCAGGTAAGTGGCCTTCGATACAAACAATGGCGCTTTTCCATGTGAAAGAAAACTCAGCCCCCCCAGATCCATGATGCCAGTTTTAAGGAGGCATTTAGCCCTACAATTGCAGCCAGAGATCTAGTTGATGGCAGCTTGCGTCAGGCAGTAATCTTGATCCATACGGAATTTCAGGTGGCGTCCGGGAGCACAGTGCCTTAGGGCTGGGACACAAAAAGTGTCCCTTTTCTCTGAGAAAGAGAACTCTGCCCCCCACTTTCTTGATGTCAGTTTGGAGGAGGGTTTTGGCCCTGCATGGGCAGCCAGGGTCCTTGTCGGTGGTTGCTTGGGTCTGCGAGGAATCTTGATTCATACGGAATTTAAAGAGGCGGCTGTTGACTCCCAGACATGGGGCCATCGATACAAACAATGGCCCTTTTCCATGTGACAGAAAACTCAGCCCCCCCTAGATCCATTATGCCAGTTTTTAGGAGGCATTTAGACCTACAATAGCAGCCAGAGTTCTAGTTGATGGCAGCTTGGGTCTGGGAAGATCTTGATCCATGCGGCATTTCAGGTGGCGTCCGGGAGCAGAGTGCCTTAGGGCCGGGACACAAAAAGTGTCCCTTTTCTCTGAGAAAGAGAACTCTGCCCCCCCACTTTCTTGATGTCAGTTTGGAGGAGGGTTTTGGCCCTGCAAGGGCAGCCAGGGTCCTTCTCGGTGGCAGCTTGGGTCTGCGAGGAATCTTGATCCATGCAGAATTTAAGAAGGCATCCAGGAGCACAGTGCCTTCGAGCCAGGACACAAAAAGTGTCCCTTTTCTCTGAGAAAGAGAACTCTGCCCCCCTCTTTCTTGATGTCAGTTTGGAGGAGGGTTTTGGCCCTGCAAGGGCAGCCAGGGTCCTTGTCGGTGGCAGCTTGGGTCTGCGAGGAATCTTAATCCATGCGGAATTTCAGCATGCGGCTGTCAACTCCCAGATAAGGGGCCTTCGATACAAACAATGGCGCTTTTCCATGTGAAAGAAAACTCAGCCCCCCCAGATCCATGATGCCAGTTTTTGGGAGGCATTTAGCCCTACAATTGCAGCCAGAGTTCTAGTTGATGGCAGCTTGGGTCTGGGAAGGATGTTGATCCATTCGGATTATCAGGAGGCATCCGGGAGAACAGTGCCTTAGGGCCGGGACACAAAAAGTGTCCCTTTTCTCTGAGAAAGAGAACTCTGCCCCCCACTTTCTTGATGTCAGTTTGGAGGAGGGTTTTGGCCCTGCAAGTTCAGCCGGTGTCCACGTCGGTGGGAGCTTGGGTCTGTGAGGTCTCTTGATCCATGCAGAATTTCAGCAGGCAGCAGGGAGAACAGTGCCTTAGGGCCGGGACACAAAAAGTGTCCCTTTTCTCTGAGAAAGAGAACTCTGCCCCCCACTTTCTTGATGTCAGTTTGGAGGAGGGTTTTGGCCCTGCAAAGGCAGCCAGGGTCCTTCTCAGTGGCAGCTGGGGTCTGCGAGGAATCTTGATCCATGCGGTATTTCAGGAGTCATCCGGGAGCACAGTGCCTTAGGGCCGGGACACAAAAAGTGTCCCTTTTCTCTGAGAAAGAGAACTCTGCCCCCCAGTTTCTTGATGTCAGTTTGGAGGAGGGTTTTGGCCCTGCAAGGGCAGCCAGGGTCCTTGTCGGTGGCAGCTTGGGTCTATGATGGATCTTGCTCCATGCGGAATTTGAAGAGGCGGCTGTCGACTCCCAGATATGGGGCCTACGATACAAATGATGGCACTTATCCACGTGAAAGAAAACTCAGTCTCCCAGATCCATGATGCCACCGTTTAGGAGGCATTAAGCCCTACAATTGCAGCCAGAGTTCTAGTTGATGGCAGCTTGCGTCAGCCAGGAATCTTCATCCATACGGAATTTCAGGTGGCGTCCGGGAGCACAGTGCCTTCGGGCCGGGACACAAAAAGTGTCCCTTTTCTCTGAGAAAGAGAACTCTGCCCCCCACTTTCTTGATGTCAGTTTGGAGGAGGGTTTTGGCCCTGCAAGGGCAGCCAGGGTCCTTGTCGGTGGTAGCTTAGGTCTGTGAGGGATCTTGCTCCATGCAAAATTTCAAGAGGCGGCAGTTGATTCCCAGACATGGGGCCTACGATACAAATGATGGCACTTATCCACGTGAAAGAAAACTCAGTCTCCCAAATCCATGATGCCAGTTTAAAGGAGGCATTTAGCCCTACAATTGCAGCCAGAGTTCTAGTTGATGGCAGCTTGGGTCTGGGAAGGATCTTGATCCATACGGAATTTCAGGTGGCGTCCGAGAGCAGAGTGCCTTAGGGCCTAGACACAAAAAGTGTCCCTTTTCTCTGAGAAAGAGAACTCTGCCCCCCACTTTCTTGATGTCAGTTTGGAGGAGGGTTTTGGCCCTGCAAGGGCAGCCAAGGGTCCTTCTCGGTGGCAGCTTGGGTCTGCGAGGAATCTTGATCCAGGCGGAATTTCAACATGAGCTTATCCAACTCCAAGATATAGAGCCTTATTTAAAGAATGGCGCTTTTCCATGTGAAAACACAGTCACAGATCCCATGATACTATTTTAGGAGGCATTTAGCCCTGAGTACATGAAGTTCTAGTTGATTGCAACTTGGGTCTAGGAAGGATCTTGATCCGTGTGGCATTTAAGGTAGATCGGGAGCACGTTGGGCTGGGCACAAGAAAGTTGTCACCTCCCAGAGAAGAGAGCTCTGCCCCCAGTTTCTGATATCAGGTTTGGAGGAGGGTTTTGGCCTTGCAAGGGCAGCCAGGGTCCTTGTCGGTGGTAGCTTGGGTCTGTGAGGGATCTTACTCCATGCGGATTTTTAAAAGGCGGCTGTCGACTCCCAGAATGGGGCCTACGATACAAATGATGGCACTTATCCACGTGAAAGAAAACTCAATCTCCCAAATCCATGATGCCAGTTTTTAGGAGGCATTTAGCCCTACAATTGCAGCCAGAGTTCTAGTTGATGGCAGCTTGGGTCTGGGAAGGATCTTGATCATGCGGCATTTCAGGTGGTGTCCGGGAGCAGAGTGCCTTAGGGCCGGGACACAAAAAGTGTCCCTTTACTCTGAGAAAGAGAACTCTGCCCCCCAGTTTCTTGATGTCAGTTTGGAGGAGGGTTTTGGCTTACAGAGCCAAGGTCCCTTCTCATTGTTAGCTTGGGTCTGTGAGGATCTTGACGATCATAGAATTTCCAACGGAAACAGCAAGGGGGAACAGTGCCTTGGGCCCAGGACACAAAATTGTCCCTTTTCTCTGAGAGAACTCACTGCCCCAGGTTTCTTGAAGTCAGTTTGGAGAGGGTTTGGCCCTGCAAGAGCAGCCAGGAGTCCTAGTCGCTGTTAGCTTAGGTCTGTGAGGATCTTGCTCACATGCGGGTGAAGGCCAGCGGCTATGCGACTCCCAGACATGGGAATTCGATACAAATGATAGCACTTTTCCACGTGAAAGAAAACTCAGTCTCCCAGATCCACATGTGATGCCAGTTTTGAGGAGGCATTTAGCCGTACAATTGCAGCAAGAGTTCTAGTTGATGGCAGCTTGGGTCTGGGAATAATCTTGATAAATAAGGAATTTCAGGTGGCATCCGGGAGCACAGTGCCTTAGGGCTGGGACACAAAAAGTGTCCCTTTTCTCTGAGAAAGAGAACTCTGCCCCCCACTTTCTTGATGTCAGTTTGGAGGAGGGTTTTTCCCCTGCAAGGGCAGCCAGGGTCCTTCTCGGTGGCAGCCTGGGTCTGTGAGGGATCTTGATCCATGCGGAATTTCAGCAGGCAGCAGGGAGAACAGTGCATTAGGGCCGGGACACAAAAAGTGTCCCTTTTCTCTGAGAAAGAGAACTCTGCCCCCCACTTTCTTGATGTCAGTTTGGAGGAGAGTTTTGGCACTGCAAGGGCAGCCAGGGTCCTTCTCGGTGGTAGCTTGGGTCTGCGAGGAATCTTGATCCATGTGGAATTTCAGCAGGCAGCAGGGAGCAGAGTGCCTTCGGGCCGGGACACAAAAAGTGTCTTTTTTCTCTGAGAAAGAGAACTCTGCCCCCCAGTTTCTTGATGTCAGTTTGGAGGAGGGTTTTGGCCCTGCAAGGGCAGCCAGGGTCCTTGTCGGTGGCAGCTTGAATCTGTGAGGGATCTTGCTCAATGCGGAATTGAAGAGGCGGCTGTCGACTCCCAGACATGGGGCCTACAATACAAATGATGGCACTTATCCACGTGAAAGAAAACTCAGTCTCCCAGATCCATGATGCCAGCTTTTAGGAGGTATTAAGCCCTACATTTGCAGCCAGAGTTCTAGTTGATGGCAGCTTGCGTCAGCCAGGAATCTTGATCCATACAGAATTTCAGGAGGCAGCAGGGAGCACAGTGCCTTCGGGCCGGGACACAAAAAGTGTCCCTTTTCTCTGAGAAAGAGAACTCTGCCCCCCAGTTTCTTGATGTCAGTTTGGAGGAGGGTTTTGGCCCTGCTAGGGTAGTCAGTGTCCTTGTCGGTGGCAGCTTGGGTCTGCTAGGAATCTTAATCCATGCCGAATTTCAGCATGCGGCTGTCAACTCCCAGACATGGGGCCTACGATACAAATAATGGAACTTATCCACGTGAAAGAAACCTCAGTCTCCCAGATCCATGATGTCAGTTTTTAGGAGGCATTTAGCCCTACAATTGCAGCCAGAGTTCTAGTTGATGGCAACATGGGTCTGTGAGGGATTTTCCTCCATGCAGAATTTGAAGAGGCGGCAATCGAGTCCCAGACATGGGGCCTACAGTAAAAATGATGGCACTTATACACGTGAAAGAAAAGTTAGGCCTGAAATTCATGATGTCGGTCTGGTGGAGGGTTTCAGATATACAAATGCAACACGAGTCCTGGTTGATGGCAGCTTGCGTCAGCGAATAATCTTGATCCATACGGAATTTCAGGTGGCGTCCGGGAGCACAGTGCCTTAGGGCCGAGAAACAAAAAGTGTCCCTTTTCTCGGAGAAAGAGAACTCTGCCCCGCACTTTCTTGATGTCAGTTTGGAGGAGGGTTTTGGCCCTGCAAGGGCAGCCAGGGTCCTTCTCGGTGGCAGTTTGGGTCTGCGAGGAATCTTAATCCATGCCGAATTTCAGAATGCGGCTGTCAACTCCAAGATATGGGGCCTTCGATACAAACAATGGCGCTTTTCCATGTGAAAGAAAACTCAGTCTCCCAGATCCATGATGCCAGCTTTTAGGAGGCATTTAGCCCTACAGTTGCAGCAAGAGTTCTAGTTGATGGCAGCTTGCGTCAGCCAGGAATCTTGATCCATACGGAATTTCAGGAGGCATCCGGGAGCACAGTGCCTTAGGGCTGGGACACAAAAAGTGTCCCTTTCCTCTGAGAAAGAGAACTCTGCCCCACACTTTCTTGATGTCAGTTTGGAGGAGGCTTTTGGCCCTGCAAGGGCAGCCAGGGTCCTTCTCGGTGGCAGCTTGGGTCTGCGAGGAATCTTAATCCATGCGGAATTTCATCATGCGGCTGTCAACTCCCAGATATGTGGCCTTCGATGCAAACAATGGCGCATTTCCAAGTGAAAGAAAACTCAGTCCCCCAGATGCATGATGCCAGTTTTAGGAGGCATTTAGCCCTACAATTGCAGCCAGAGTTCTAGTTGATGGCAGCTTGGGTCTGGGAAGGATCTTCATCTGTGCAGGATTTCAGGTGGCGTCTGGTAGCAGAGTGCCTTAGGGCCGGGACACAAAATGTGTCCCTTTCCTTTGAGAAAGAGAACTCTGCCCCCCAGTTTCTTGATGTCAGTTTGGAGGACGGTTTTGGCTCTGCAAGGGCAGCCAGTGTCTTAGTCAGTGGCAGCTTGGGTCTGTGATGGATCTTGCCCCATGCGGAATTGAAGAGGAGGCTGTCGACTCCGAGACATGGGGCCTACGATACAAATGATGGCACTTATCCACGTGAAAGAAAACTCAGTCCCCCAAATCCATGATGCCAGTTTTAAGGAGGCATTTAGCCCTACAATTGCAGCCAGAGTTCTAGTTGATGGCAGCTTGGGTCTGGGAAGGATCTTGATCCATGTGGCATTACAGGTGGCGTACGAGGGGAAGAGTGCCTTAGGGCCGGGACACAAAAAGTGTCCCTTTTTTTGAGAAAGAGAAGTCTGCCCCCCAGTTTCTTGATGTCAGTTTGGAGGAGGGTTTTGGCCCTGCAAGGGCAGCCAGGGTCCTTCTCGGTGGTAGTTTGGGTCTGCGAGGAATCTTAATCCATGCCGAATTTCAACATGCGGCTGTCAACTCCAAAACATGTAGCTTTCAATACAAACAATGGCGCTTTTCCATGTGAAAGGAAACTCAGTCCCCCAGATCCATGATGCCAGTTTTTAGGAGGCATTTAGCCCTACAATTGCAGCCAGAGTTCTAGTTGATGGCAGCTTGAGTCTTTGAGGGATCTTGCTCCATGCGGATTTTCAAGGGGCTGCTGTCGACTACCAGACATGGGGCCTATGATACAAATGATGGCACTTATACACGTGAAAGAAAACTCAGTCTCCCAAATCCATGATGCCAGTTTTATGGAGGCATTTAGCCCTACAATTGCAGCCAGAGTTCTAGTTGATGGCAGCTTGGGTCTGGGAGGATCTTGATCCATACGGAATTTCAGGTGGCCGTCCGGGAGAGAAGTGCCTTAGGGCCGGGACACAAAAGTGTCCCTTTCTCTGAGAAGAGAACTCTGCCCCCACTTTCTTGATGTCCAGTTTGGAGGAGGGTTTTGGCCCTGCAAGGGCAGCCAGGGTCCTTGTCGGTGGCAGCTTGGGTCTGCGAGGAATCTTAATCCATGCGGAATTTCAGCATGCGGCTGTCAACTCCCAGATATGTGGCCTTCGATACAGACAATGGCGCTTTTCCATGTGAAAGAAAACTCAGTCCCCCAGATCCATGATGCCAGTTTTTAGGAGGCATTTAGCCCTACAATTGCAGCCAGAGTTCTAGCTGATGGCAACATGGGTCTGGGAAGGATCTTGCTCCATGCGGAATTTGAAGAGGCGGCAATCGATTCCCAGACATGGGGCCTACAGTACAAATGATGGCACTTATCCACGTGAAAGAAAACTTAGGCCTGAATATCATGATGTTGGTCTGGTGGAGGGTTTCAGCCCTACAAATGCAACCAGAGTCCTGGTTGATGGCAGCTTGCGTCAGCGAATAATCTTGGTCCATACGGAATTTCAGGTGGGGTCCGGGAGCACAGTGCCTTAGGGCCGGGACACAAAAAGTGTCCCTTTTCTCTGAGAAAGAGAACTCTGCCCCCCACTTTCTTGATGTCAGTTTGGAGGACAGTTTTGGCCCTGCAAGGGCAGCCAGGGTCCTTGTCGGTGGCAGCTTGGGTCTGTGAGGGATCTTGCTCCATGCGGAATTTGAAGAGGCGGCAGTCGACTCCCAGACATGGGGCCTACGATACAAATGATGGCACTTTTCCACGTGAAAGAAAACTTAGGCCCCCAGATTCATGATGTCGGTTTGGTGGAGGGTTTTAGCCCTACAAATGCAACCAGAGTCCTGGTTGATGGCAGCTTGCGTCAGCGAATAATCTTGATCCATACGGAATTTCAGGTGGCGTCCGGGAGAACAGTGCCTTAGGGCCGGGACACAAAAAGTGTCCCTTTTCTCTGAGAAAGAGAACTCTGCCCCCCAGTTTCTTGATGTCAGTTTGGAGGAGGGTTTTGGCCCTGCAAGGGCAGCCAGGGTCCTAGTCGGTGGTAGCTTTGGTCTGTCAGGGATCTTGCTCCCTGCGGATTTTGAAGAGGCGGCTCTCGACTCCCAGACATGGGGCCTACGATACAAATGATGGCACTTATCCACGTGAAAGAAAACTCAGTCTCCCACGTCCATGACGCCAGTTTTATGGAGGCATTTAGCCCTATAATTGCAGCCAGAGTTCTAGTTGATGGCAGCTTGGGTCTGTGAGGGATCTTGCTCCATGCGGATTTTGAAGAGGCTGCTGTCGACTACCAGACATGGGGCCTACAATACAAATGATGGCACTTATCCACGTGAAAGAAAACTCAGTCTCCCAAATCCATGATGCCAGTTTTATGGAGGCATTTAGCCCTACAATTGCAGCCAGAGTTCTAGTTGATGGCAGCTTGGGTCTGGGAAGGGTCTTGATCCATACGGAATTTCAGGTGGCGTCCGGGTCTTGTTGGGTTGCCTGCTTAGTAGATGAACCCAGTTTTAAAAAGAGCCTGATTTTTTTTTTTTTTTCAGGCTAATCATCCAAATAGAGATCACATTTATTGAGAATAACCGTAACAGTTTAGAATATTGTAAATGGAGTTTTCTCTGCTGTTAGGTTTGAATAGAAACACAAGCCATCTGCTTTTCAGCTCGTCAGTGGTTATCCATCATCCCACTGGCAATTTTGTTCACTGTGCTCCCAGCTGATGTGTTTCCTCTGACTAAATTCCCTGGAAAAGCACAGAAATGGTGTGCTTCCTTCTCTCAGAAATGGCAATGAGAAGCACAGTGTAATAGAGCAATATATATGAATTTCAGGCAATTAAGATGGGAAAAAACCCTCAAAATATATCAGGTTAAAATGGCATAGACATGAACCCAACTTGTGTGGCTGGCAGTGACCAGGTAAAGCAGCAGGAAGTGATTTTTTAAGTGTTTTGATACTTGTATTTTTACACCTTAGGGATATTTTAACACAGCAATAACTTAAGGCTAATGTATTTTAATGTACTCTAGCATTTTAATGAGTGCCTTGTAGCAATAGTTAAAAGTCACAAAATGGTTTCTATTAAACTTTTCTGTTTTCAAACACTCCAAACTTTCTCTGTCAGCATAGATGGTCTGGATTTGATCTATGCCCAAAGCAGGTTTCCTGGGGTTTGCTACTTACTTTTATGCATTATTTAAAAAAAGAAAAAGGCTTGGCTTCTTTGGAGTCATGGCCATCATAAAAACTGCCCTTTGTATTACACTTTATAAGGTAAAATTGCAAATTTCCTCTTCTTGGCTTTCAGAGAGAGAACCAGGTAACTCTGACCCTCAGACCTGACACAGAGCCACATTCTGTGTGCATTTCCATGTGTTTAAGCCTCACCTTAAGTAAGGACCTTGCCAATAGGATGAGGATTTGAAGGTCTTGCTGCAGTTAACATTTTCTATTTTACTACCTAGGGAGAATAGTTGTCTTGCATATTCTATCTTTTGAGAGACAATCTGATGTTTTTGAACAAAGAAAGGTGATTGTTTCTCTTTTTTAAAACCAGATGAGCTGGGATGCCTTTTGAATAGCTTCAGTGGCAGGCTGAAATTAATTGTAGATGGTTCATGCTTTTCTTTGCAATGGCTGAAGAGCTGATTTCTCAAAAGGTCAATTGCATGAGAATAAAAATAAATAAAAAAATCTTAAATAGCATCTTTGAACTAGACAGATGGTAAAATTAAAGTTCTAAATGGTTGATATGAGGTTTGAAGTGTCCCTTGAATAGAAGACTAGGAACAGTCACCTGCTTTATGGAAGAATCTTTTCTTGTGGTTGGCTTTTCTGCCTTCTTTGCTGAAATTTCCATGCAGCTATTTTATTGTCTAATTACTGCCAAAAAAAGTAAAAAGTTATTTATTTTGTCCAACAGCCATTTCTGAAAGTTCTGTGCCCCTCTTGACCCCAGAAGACCCTCTTTCCTTCATTTCATTTGCCTCTATTATAAGCAGACTGTGTGTCAATTCTTTGTTTCCTTTACCCTTGGATCTTCATAATGGTTCGTGCCTGAAAGTTCAGATCTAACTATTGAAATCACTTGGGAATCTCCAACATACATGGAGGAGATCAAAACTGCAGTGCTCAGAGAAAATAACACTTGGGATGGAGGTGTCTCATCTGCCCTCACAACATCCCCAGCATCTGTGTAAGGTATAAACATAACCTGCCTCAATCTACCTCTGTTTTGAGTCAGTATTTTAGCACTAGGTCTGCCAAGCAACCTTTTTCTCCCCCTGCAGAATCCCCCACAGAGGTTCCCACTGCCACCCCTCCTGGCCCCTCACCTGCCAGCAGCACCTGGAACTTGTTGGCCAAGAGCATCGCAGGGTCAGCTGTCATCTTCTCCCACTCTCTGTCTGGCATGTTGAAGGTCAGGTGCACCACAGGCTCATTGACCTCCTGCAGTTCTCTGGAGCTGAGGGTGTAATCCACCTGCCAGCACACTGAGCCCAGCTGGCTCACTAGGGTGGGCAGTGGGATGGTGTCAGCACTTGGCTCACTCCAGCAGGATGGCTGACACTGACCCCCACACCCCTACTGAGACCCAACACCCCGCTCACATCGCAGGCTGCAGGCCCTGAGCCTGTCCTAGAGGCTCCTGGAGCCTGTTCTGGAGAGGGCTCTGCTTTTCCGCACGGCAACTTGTTGGCGCGCTCTGCTCATGAGGGGAGACAAGAGAAGAACCTCTCTGCTCACACCAGACGTGCAGCTGCCAAACCCCACCACAGCACCTGAGGAGCCCCCAGGGATTGATGGCACAGAAGGCAGGTGATGGAGGACAGCACAGCAGCCAGCCTGCCCTCCATCTGGGGGTGAAAAAGGCAGGGCTGGGAACTGTCAGGAACATCCCACCACATCTGGCTCATGATGCCACCCCGAGGGTCTCCCCTACCTTTGGGCAGTCCCAGCTGCTGCAGTTCACTTGACAGAGACTCGTTGTCTACACTGTGCTTGGCTGCACTGGAGAGGATGAAGCCGAGGGCAGCGATGGTCACCCTCACATCCCCCAATTCTGCAGACGGGAGGGAGGGTGAGCTCTGTCACCTTGGGAAGGCATCCCCGGACAGACAGCTGCCCATGCCTGCAGCATGGCTCCATTGGGGGAGTGTGGTAAGGACAGCAGTGCTCACCTAACTTTGCATTTGAGGTCAGCTTCAGGATCTTGTCATACTGTGGGAAAGCAAAGCATCGTGGTAAACACCAGCTAACACACTACCAGTGTTAACACTAACAACTCCTACCTAAATATTAATGCTAGTAACATTTACTATGCATATTGTTACCACTAGTAGAGGCCGGTAGCGTTCTTAACGCTGAGGCTTGCATGAAGAACACGAGATTAATTCATGTTGCTGATTATGCCATTGCAGTGTTGAAACACTTGGCCTCCAGTGCGGTAGCCCCACGCTTGTCTCCATGGCCTCCCCCAGCAGGTCCCACAGCACCAGGGCGCAGATCAGCTTCAGCTTCACCGAGGACTGCGGGGGAAAAAGGAGGGTGAGCAGCGGCCCCGGAGCCAGGTGGGGGGCGGGCAGGGGGACGCGGGAGGCGGGGGCACTTAACTATTTTGGCCAGGGTGTTGATCTCGGCCAGCACCGATCTCCACGGCCCCGCAGAAACGGAACCGCTGCGGGAGAAGAGGCGCTCAGAGCCCGCAGCGGGCTCTGCACCCCCTCCCCGCCCCGCCGCGGCCGCTCCCCGGTCCGCGCTGCTATCGCTGACTCCGCCTTTTCAACCCGGAACCAACGCCCGGGCGAGCTGTCGGCTACGCCCCTCCCCGCCCGCTGCCCCGAGCGCCGATGTGGCGCTTCGGTAGGGGCTCTGCGGGGGTGGGGAGGGGCTTTTAGCCGGGACCAGGGCACGAGAGAGGGTCGCAGAAGCGGACGGGGGTCTCGGGAGCGGCACCCAGGGTGACCGCAGACCCTTCAAGCACCCCTGGCTCTGCCCAACTGAGCGCCACACGCTCCCTTGGGGCTCCCGTGGGTCGCAGCCTCCCAGCTGCCGAGCCTCGCCAAGCCCAGCCCGCCTTTCTCCGCCCTGTCCAATCACAGACGCTCTTTCAATCCGGCCTCGGCCCCGCCCAGCTCAGCCCCCTCAGGAGCGGCCCGGCCCCTCAGCCCGGCCCCGCTGCCGCCGCCGCCGGCGGCGCTTTGGGAGCCGGCGGAGCCGTGCCCCTGCTGCCGCAGCCCCGGCAGGTGCTGTTGGGGCCGGGGAAGGGCGGGCGGGAGCTTCCCGTTCAGGTGCCGGCCGGGAGTTCCCCAAGGGAAA
>JAVTVJ010003419.1:0-53088 GCA_034509425.1 Eopsaltria australis
AGGAAAGGAAAGGAAAGGAAAGGAAAGGAAAGGAAAGGAAAGGAAAGGAAAGGAAAGGAAAGGAAAGGAAAGGAAAGGAAAGGAAAGGAAAGGAAAGGAAAGGAAAGGAAAGGAAAGGAAAGGAAAGATTTATTACTGGGATTGTACAGCTCTGAGCTGCAGCCTATGGTCCAGCTGCAGATTTAGACACTACAAAACACCAATAAGTGTTGAGTTTTCCAACCCTGGGTGGCTGCTGCGAGAGCAGATGCTGGAGGGGAATAAAGATGTTGCATCCTGGTCCGTGCCGCTGTGCTGCGATGCCTCTCCTCCCCAGGCAGGGATGTGCTCAGCAGGGTTGTTATCAGATCGTGGCAGCTCGTTTGCTGCTCCAGCTCCGAAACAAACCTGATCGCTGTCTGCAGCTCCTCTCTCAGCCCTTTCGAAGGACATCAGCAGCATCTCAGCCAGAAACTGAGACTCTCCCCAGCTGGACTAGCAGGCCACTTTTAACCTGTTTTCTGTTTTCTGAGTTTCTAAAAGCTTCCTGTAGCAAGAGCTCCGTGTTGTGTGAACACGGTTCATCCCTTATGCAGCTTTTGATGGACGCTGGAGGAGCCGGCAATTGCCTTCAGCTACAGGAACCGAATCTCTGTGATCAGCAGACACTTGTCTCCAAGGCTTATTGAGTCTAATCACACAGCCAAAGCTGGGCACTGGGCTCAGCTTTTCAGGAGGAGCAGCTGAATCAAGAGTGGGCAGGAGCAGAGACTGGCACCGTTTGTCGTGGAAGAAAGTAAAAGTAGGACCTAACAGAATGGATTTTGCAGGATGCAAAATTGGGTGTATGGCCCATTGGATTCTCCAATGGGTAGCAAAAAGGATTGAAAATACCCTTAAATGTACCTGTAATAGTTTGAAGGTTTGGGTTTTTTTTTTCTTTCAGTTTCCCCTTCCTTAGTTATTAAACAAGAGACCCACACAGAAGGAAATGCTTCTCATCAGGAGGATGGAGAGCCTGTTGATACCTCCACAGGACTTGCTAGAGATATCTTACAGGCACCATGTGATGAGTTTAGAGGAGAAATCTCCCTTCAATAACCAATTTTTTTAATTCTAGGAAGCAGTTTTGGCATCTGATCACCAAACTGGTGCCACAAGATGGCCCAGTGTGGAGAGCCTTCCCTCACCTCTGCCGTGGGGCTCAGCCACCAGCAGCCTCTGCAAACCAGATGGGCAGAGTGTGTTATACCCCAGCAGTGGTTCTCCTGCACATCAAAGACACAAGCAGTGAAAGGAGGATTGATTCCAACACAAAGAAACCAGAAATGAGCAGTAAATAAAGACCAAGGGACCGCCCTGCCAGGTGGCTTCTGCGTGGCACAGGTTTATAGTTAGCAATGCGGTTTGTTTTATTAGTTATAAATAAAGTACAAAAAATCCACCAAAAGTGAATCTAAGCATTTACACAATTTCTAATGTCTTTCCATTTCTTCAATGCACTATTGCTTTAATATTAATAATAAATATTTTTCTAGCTTTCTTCTATAAAATAGTCTATGTAGCAAAATGTTGCACAGCACAACAGAACAGCAGTAGGAATACAAAAATGTGGGTGATCCTTTCACCTGCCCGGGTCATTAAAGGAGAGGGGGTTTTGTTTGCTCGCTCCTTGTTTTGCTTGTCCCTCTTACAGTGACTCTGGGGGGGAGGACAGCCACCCCCCCTGACCCCACACAGCTCAAAATCACGGCTCCAGGCTACAGGGGAGGAGTGTTACAGAGCAGCAAGGTAAAAAACACAGACAGGTTTAAAACCTGGGGGTAAGGCAAAGTCAACAAAGCAGCGCAGCACCCTGAAGGGACAGAGAGAAAAAAATTAAGGTACTGTGATTTTGTGCCTTTCTAACCCAACAGAGAATTTAATCCAAAGCCTTTTTCGTGGGGAGGATGGCTACTGGCTGAGCACATGC
Source organism: Eopsaltria australis (assembly GCA_034509425.1). Classification (NCBI taxonomy): domain Eukaryota; kingdom Metazoa; phylum Chordata; class Aves; order Passeriformes; family Petroicidae; genus Eopsaltria; species Eopsaltria australis. The sequence goes on from JAVTVJ010003419.1 coordinate 1,952, forward strand.
ATCAAACCCCACTTCTGTCTGTACATGGCTGAGTGTCTGCACTGACCAAGCGTGGTTATGGCTTAAAGCTTTAAATGTTATCAAAGGTTCTCTAACTTTCTGGCAAAGATGGAACACGTGATACTCAGGAGCCTTTGGGGAAAGGGCAGTGCATTGCTAGAGCAGTGCAGCCATGGCAGGATGGGGATGCTTGGCCATGCCAGTTTGGGGCTGATCCCATCTTGGGGACAGGAGGGCTCTGGGGGCAGGTCTCAGCTCTGCACTGGATCAAAAAGCTCCAAATTGAGGTTCCCCCTTGTACAGGAGGGATGAAACCAACTGGTCAAGGTCAGTGTTAAGCGCTTCTGCTCCAGGCGTGTCTCAGAGCTGTGTTACAGCCAGTGCCCATGGCAGGTGTGCAAGAGATGGCAAATGGATCCCGTGTCCATCCCAACCACTCTCAGCTGGACAGGAGTCACAGGCATCACAGAATGGTTCAGGCTGGAAGGGACCTTAGAGCTCATCTCATTCCAACCTCTGCCATGGGCAGGGACACCTTCCACTATCCCAGGTTGCTCCAAGCCCCAATGTCCAACCTGGCCTTGGACACTGCCAGGGATCCAGGGGCAGCCACAGCTGCTCTGAGCACTCTGTGCCAGAGCCCTCCTAGCCTCTGAGTAAAGAGGTCAACCCCTAAAAGCTGCACTGAATCCCTCAGCTCTGTTGCCTCCAAGCTCGGGCTCACCCTACTGCCTCCTTCACCCCAGCACACACAGAGGGTGAAAAGAGCCAAACCAAGCCCTGACAGATACCAAAAATTACACAGAGCCACCACACCTGGCCTCCCTTCCTCAGCTTTTGACACAATTTGCAGAGTCTTGCACTAAAGGCATGCATTGCCCCAAGCACAGCCTTGCAGTGGGGGCCTGCTGGGTGTTATTGCAGGGTCACACAAGCAGCAGCAGCAGCAGCAGCAGCACCAGAGGCATCAGGGACAGGGCAGTACCAAGAAACAACCAAAACATTTTGGTTTATGCAGAGCATCGTTAACCACCTTCAATGCACAAGGACACAGGTGAAAGGATCACCGCAGCTTGATTATGAGTGCAAATAATATTCATATATATGTGCTAAACACAGTCACTATATTGCAGTTTTCCACTATGTCACAGCATACAGAATCAAAGGTTTGCATTTTTATGGAATGTATCCAAGGTAACAGCACCACAGTAATACAGTTTGTAATCACACACCCTGATTTTTTTCTCTTTTTTTTTTTGTTTTTTTTTTGTTTGCTTTTGACAAGATAAGCATTACCCCCCACATCCCCTGTTTAATTTTTTTTTTAAGTACCAATGCATGCAAAGCATTCCATTCCCAGAAACAATGCAAAAATGAGGTAATAGGAGTAATAAAAAAAATTAGTAGTAATTTCTAAATAAATAAATTATAATTAAAAATGCAAAAAAACAACTATAAAAATAATTAAATAAGAACCCACAATATCTACAAGTTAGTCATAAATTATGATTGTTAAATATAAGGCATTTAAACTCACAAAACCCTGTAAACTATTGATGTTTTGTTTCTAGATTTTTGTCGTTGTTGTTGATGTTTGCTTTGTTTTGTTTTTAAACTCATCCTAACTCGCAATCTACTTGTACAAATTATTTAAAACTCAAAGGAACCTGACACACTGATACAACTCCAGACACTGTAAATCCTCACACACCTTGGGATCAGTCACTCACACAAGACCATGGGAGTTTGGTGCTTTTCTTCACCAAAGGTTTGTTGGGTTGGTTTTTTTTTTAAGTTTGATCGATTTTTTTTCTTTTTTTGTAAAAACTGTGCTTGTTTATTAGGCAAATAGTAACACTTTCTCTTTAGGCTTTAAAAGAAAACACACTGTCCAGAAGCATTCTGCATTCCCTCCCCACCCAGCAAGGGTATCAATCTCCCTGTTACTCTCCCTGCTTCGCCCCTCCAGGTCACAGCTGGACAGAACAAACCTGCTCAGAGTGTACTTTACCACCAAAGCCTTGCTTTGCTTGTCCATGTTATTAGTATTATTAGTATTATCTGAAATGCCGCTTCAGTGCTGGTGGAGCCAGACCCACAGGTATCCACGGGCCACTCCTTGACCCGTGGATGTCAGGGTTGGGACCACCACATGCCCCAGGAACCCGTCAGGGTGGCAAATGTGTCATAAAGTCATGGAATGGTTTAGGTTGGGAGGGACCTTAAAGCTCATCTTGTTGCAGACCCCCAGCTATGGTCAGGGACACCTTCCACTAGACCAGGTCACTCCAATCTCCATCCAGCCTGGTCTTGAACACTTCCAGGGTTCTCTGGGCAACCTCTGCCAGGGCATCCTGACCCTCACAGACAAGAATTTCTTCCTTGTGTCTTCTCTGTGTGTCACCATTTGTCCTCCTCCACTCCCTCCCACCTGCATGGGCACACAATGGGAGAGGCTCCTGCACCCTCAGATGGGGCTTCCCTCCTCCCCCCTCTCTCAATGCGAAAAAAAGGAAATCTCTGTGGTGCCTCTGAGGCTGGTGTTTCCCAGTTACAGCTCATGAGAACCTTGCAGTTTCTCAGATGATAGTTTATGATTGAATCTACTTGGGAGAGCATTTCTCTCCAGCGAAGACAGATGCTCAGGGGAGCCAGAAATCATTCCCAACAGCATTTTCAATAGATTATGTTTCTAATTCCCCTGCTGCTCTTCTGAAGCTCCTTTCTCCCCTAGTATGAAAGAAAAAAAAAAAAATAGAAAAAGAAAAGAGAACTACAGGGTTTGGTTGTGAATGTCGGTTTTCCCGAGGATTTTCCGCCCAGTCCCTGCAGTTGGCGTGCTGAGGTCGTGTTTTCTTTTCCAGGGGGAGCACAGACCACAAACAGCTTGCTCCTTTGGGTATTACCTCTTAATTCTGTTTTGAGTGTTAATGTGATTAAGTTTCATGTTAACAGCCACTGATTACTCCGTGTGGGTACGGCCTGGAGCACGCACACAAGCCCACGTGGGCGCGGGTGCGCGCGCTTTGGGGCGGCTCACGGCCCAGCAGCAGCAAGGCTCCCAAAAAACAGCAACCCCACCTCCACCCTGCCTTCCCCTCCCACGCCCAAGGGCTCATGGTCTCAGCAGTGTCTTGTGAGCATCGGGTTTTCTTCCATCCCGTTATCAAGAGATGCTTTTGCAGCGGGAGAAGAGTTGATGTTTTGCACCTCTCAGCGCCTCTCCGGCGTTTTTACACCCCAAAGAACAGCTGTAGGCGCCGACTCCCGTAGCCATCACTCTGGAGCAGTGCTGGCAAAGCCAACCAGCCACACAGCTCGCAGAAGAAGAAAGCATCACAGACAATTGCAATCATGCAGACAGAACTCCCTTGGATTTTGATATGACAAGCTACTTTGTTAAGGTACAGAAAGCAAAGAAACACCATCTACTCAAATACTGTGCCATTACAGAAAGTGTCCAGCACCAGCAGACAAGCAGGAACGAAGCTTTTCCCTATCGCTTCGTTCGGTTTATCCCCAATTTTTTTATTTTCATTAAGCTTCTCTAAATTTGCAACACACCGTAAATGCAAGGGAAAGAAGCACACGCGGCTGAGGCAAAGAGCGCAAACCCTTCTGACTGTAAACAGGATTTAGCTTTTCCTCCTCTTTCCCTCACCCCAAGGGTGGGAAAGCTTGACCTCTTTATTCCCCCCTCTGCAATGTATTAATCAGGCACCAAAATAAGGAATCTATGAAAAAATATTTGGTGCAAATCAGGTAACAGCAACATGTCCACCACAAGATGAGTAGGGCATCAAACACAACATTTCTTAAGCTAACATGCTCCAGCTGCCATCCATAGAAATAGCTAAAGGACCCCTAACATGTTTCTACATATTTGAGAGGTATATATACAATCCCCATGAAAAGCAGGATTGACAGGCCGGACTACCACAACTAGTTCCTTCATGTTCAACACTAATATCTTCTGCAGCACGGGGTCTCTGAGCTCCGGGAATGCCAGCTCCCTTCCACTGGGCCTGTATCCTGCGTTTATGTGCAATATCTCCTACTGCTAGATATTGTATCACCACCTCCTTCCCCTCACTAACGTGCCTGCAGACTTCCCCCCTCAATCAAATGGCTCAGAAGGCAAAAAATTTCGCTGCAAGGGTTTATGGCCATATGACCTGGTAAGGAAAATGGTGTGTCCAGCCAGTCTTTTCAGCTGTCCGAGCCGAGCTGTGTTTCAATGTCCACCCTGCAGATCGGGCACTTCTTGCTGGTGGCCAGCCACTGGTCCACGCACACTTGGTGAAAGAGATGCATACAGGGCAACCGCCTGCAGAGGGAAAGACACCACTGTTAGGATGGAGGAGGTCCAAGGGACCAGGAAGGGATGGAAAACAGCATCTGGGGTTGCTTTGAACATGGGAATCACCGTTGCTGCCAAAGTCCTGCAGCCTTTCCCAGCCACGCCAGCTCACACAGGGCAGTAGGCTGGAGATGGTGTCCTTCTTTGCCCTTTAGAAACCCCCACACCATCATGAGTTGAGTTGTTCAAGTAATTAGTTGTTCTGCCTGCTAATTTTTAACCTCTCAGGGGCAAGGTTATATCCTAAGCCTCCCAGTTCCTCATGGTTTTGGCACTTTAGCAGTCAGGTGTTGCTACATGGGTGCCCCCAGGGGACTTGGTCACGTTTTACCTACGTCACCTCTGCCTTCATCACTTGTCACCCTTGTGATACACAGGAATCTTGAACTGCAGGAACCCACAGCAAAAGGATCAGGGCTTCTCTTGACAATTTAAGGGTGGGAAGCAGGCCTGAGTACTTCTCCCCTGCAGTCCCTTTAGCCATGGTAGTTCAGGCCCCTGCAATTTCTTATCCCCATCATCTGTCACAAGCAGAGATTTGACCCAGTCAACAGCCTGGGAATGTCTGTTCAGGACAGCTGGGGTTCTGTTGGCTGGGGATGGTTCCCTGTGACCATGTGGGCAGAGTAATCCTACTTATTCTGCAATAAAGCAGCTCTGTCTTGGACACAAGCCCAACTCTCCTGGACTTCACTCTAACACTGCTTTTTGTCATACTTTGGTCATCTGTCAGGCTCAGATGTTGATGACCCCAAGATCCAGATGGTTGTCAGAGATCAGTCTGACCCACCCAACTCTGCCACCTGCCCAGTTGGCACAGCCTGGAAGCAGATGATCCAAACCCAGGGAACACTACAAAAACTTGGCCCCCCTGCTGCTGCAGGGCTCTTCCTGCCTGTGGGCCATACCAAAGTCCATCTGCAAAGCATTTGGATTCCCAGACCCTGCAACAGCCCAGGTGAGCTTCTCAGGACAAGAACGGAGACAACCCCACCAGTGCACAGCAGCATTAATCCACATTAACACAACTCAGAAGTCACGGAGGCAGAGGAGGGGATGAAGGGATCTCACCTGACGTCCTCTCCGTCTTCAAGCATGGACAGACAGATTGTGCATTTCTCGTCGGTGTCTGACTCCTCGCCATCATCCTTCTCAGCTTTGCCTTCCTGTGGTCTTCTCTGCAGCAAGGTTAAACACATCACTTGGTTAGACCTTGCCTTTCTAATGCCCTCCAAAGCCTGGGTAATTGCAGGAAGATAAATAATAAGATCTCCATCTATCAGCCAGATAGATCCTCCAGCTGGGGGAAGCCAGCCCAGGCAAAACAGCCAGCGAGATGAGTGTGCCACCAACATGCTGCTGGTTGGCATGTCTCCTCCTGAGGCTGGTGGCAGCTAGGCTGCTGGCCGTGCCCCAAGGAGCAGCCTGTTCCCTGCTGCCCTAATAGAGCCCCCCACCACTTCCTTGCAGTGGGGATGTCCCCATGGTCTCCTTTGCTGGAGGCTTCTCCCTGGGGAGACCCCAAAGCTCATGGGGCCAGCACTGTCAGGAAGGGCAGCCACTGTGCCCCACGCCAGCTTGGTCACAGGCCCAGCCCCATGCTGCACCACAGGGGAGTGCTTAGCCTGTCAGCTCCCCCTTTTTCTCTTTCCCCACACATCCATTCCTATTCACATCCTTCTCCTGGGTTCACTGGAGATGCGATGAGAGACAAGAGCAGCAGGAGTTACCTCACCTCCAACTTGGGCAATGCAGCATCCCTTCCCTCCAGCCGGGAGTGACCAGCACACGAGATTACTGCCCAGACAAGCATTCTTCCCAAATTCTACTCAGCACAACCCAAAAAGGTGCCGCCCATGTCCTCATGGGCGGGAGGTCAGCTCCGACAGAGGAGATACCCCTGGTGAAGCCAGGGGAGGACAAGGCCCCCCCAGGCCACGGAGCCACCGCGGGGCAGCGCCGCTCGCATGCAGAACGGGGCGGGTTTGCATGCACGAAGCCCCCTTGGGTGGTGTGCACTTTCTTACCAGGTGCGGACAGGGGGGAAATTGCACCCGCTGGGTGGGAGAAGGTTGAGACCCTTTTGAAAATTTGGCCCGCAGCTTCCTAGCCTAGAAGTGAGAAACAGCCAGCTGAGCTACGCCACCGCTTCCACCCCCGGGAGCCCCGCCAGACATTAAAGCACCACTGCTGGGTTTTACCTTCCTCCCCCGCCTCGGGGCATGGTTTGGTGCCAGTTTGCCAACCCTGAGGACTGTGACCCACTGAAATCCTTCCTCCTGCCTGCTCCGTGCCCACAACCCCTGGCTGGCTGAGAGGGGCTGGCAGCTGTGCCGTGGTTTCGGGGCACTCACCTTCTTGTACTTGTGGGGGAAGGTGAATCTCTCGATGGTGTTCTGGACGGCGCCCCGGCTCACGCTGCCCAGCCTGTCCTCCAGCTGCAGCAGCTCCTGCGGCACAGGAACATCAGGAAAGTGCCATCCCCACTGCTCCCAAGGCACCAGGTGCCACCACACAGCCATACCTGCTGGCAACTGAGGCTCCCTCCTGTCCTCTCCTCAGTGGGAATGTCCATCAAACCCAAATCAGCCATGCTGTAATGATGGATCTGTTCCCTGGCACTTGGGATAATAACTAAGTGCTCGAGGCAAAGAGCTGGATATCCAGTATTTCACAAATTAGGGTGGGATTTGAGCTTCATCTGACAGGCTGGGAAACAAAACCCCATAGATCTGGAGCACTTTGTTCACAGACATGAAAGGAGCCAGAGTCAACCCAGGCTAGACCCGGGCACCTTGGAGTAAACCATCTTTCACCAAACTCAACCCCACCACTTCCCAGTTGTTACTAAAATTGCTGAAAGACTCACTGCAACTGCCATGCCAGAAAAAACAGTTTTACAGCTTTACAGCATAAATTCACAGCACTTTAAAAATTAATAATTCCGGTCCCCAGATACGTACTTCGTAGCTCTCCCGCACGGCGGATGTGTGCCTGCTTGGGTTCAGTCCCTGAAGGGCAAGCAGCTGAAGCTGAGGGTAAGGGTAATTTCTGATTTCATGAACAACCTGAAAAAAGTGAGGGAGAAAAATAAAACCACAGTACTTGCCCGCAGAAAACCCTTGTGTACCCTGATGTAAATCTAATGCTTTAAAAATTCCAGTTGAAAGAGTAGATTGACACTTTCACCTATTTAAGCTTTCTGATAACAAAAAAATGAGGTTTTATCAAATATATTTCTCATAAATGATGCCTAAGAACATATGTATCTTCCAAATAAATTGTTATAATAATTCCTGTATCATCCATAACATCGTGGTTCCAAACTCCCAACACGGATTAGATTACAATGAAATTTTATTTCATTTAAATGGGTGGATTTCTCTTCACCCAAGCTTTGATTGTTTGGTTTTTTTTTAAAAGCTAGCTGTAGTACAAGGGTGTCAGGGTCTGACTACAACACAAGGGAAAAGCACCTTCATGGGATTTCTGAGGGTGTTTTAAGGATTAGCAGTGCTTGGCATGGCTTAGCTCCAAATACAGCACCCTGCTAGGAGAAGGGATAGAAAATGACCCCATTCAGCTTGTCCTCTCATCAAACCCACCTCCACCTGTGCAAGAGGTCATGCAAAACCTTTACAGGTAGCACCAAAGCTGATGTAGGGAGCAGTGATGTGATGAGGGATGGTCCTCGGGGCTGACACCAGGCAAGGCAGTCACCCACTGCCAACCCTTCTGCATACAAAAAAGTCCTGGGAGACCACAGTTTCTCCCAGTATTAATAATATTATTAATGTTAACTGCTGAGTCTCCCACATCCTGCCCATGTTTTGCAGACAAGCTTGTGAATGTGGTGCTGCAAGCCACGGACCGAATCCTTCCAGAACAGCTGAGCTTTTCTTTTCTTTCTCTAATCCAGTGCAGTGATGCAACATTATCCTTTCAGACACTCCCTCCCACGGCCGGAGATAAGTGGGATTTGCAGAAGACAGGTGATAGAAAGATAGCAGCCTTTATTTTGACTGCCTTCTGGCAGACAATGCATAAAACATTTCTCAGTGAAAGCGTTTCACTTACCATCTGGGTTGAGGATGTGCTTCTGGGGAAATGGTGCATCCGAGGTGTGGCCAAGTAATGCTGATAGGGCTGGGGCACTGGCCGGACCTGGAACTGGGCATGGGTCAGCCCTGCATCCACGCTGAGGTCCCTGTGGGCACCAGGAGGAAGAGGTGGCTCTGAGGGCATGGTTGTGCTCGTGGTCTGCAGCAAACCAGACCATGGCATCCTCCCTGCTGAGCTCTGGGCTGCTCTGGGCTCCTCGGCCTGGGGAGATGCTGCTGCTGGGAAGGGAGTTTCCTCCAGTTTGGGGAATCACCCACCAGGCCACCACCAAGGAGTGAGGGGTTTTTTCTACGCATTTGAGTCATTTTGGGTCAAGAGCTGCACAGATCCACCCTGCTAATTTCAGAGCAACAGTGTTTTGGTGGCTCAAAAAGATACCCAGGTTCAGCAACTCAGCCTGGTCCGACCAGGACCTTTCTGTGCTGCCAGCACTGCAAACTATGACAGTTTGCCTTGAATGTTTTGAGGGAATACTGATAATCACTCAAGGGACATAGCAATGAACCATTCTGGTAGTTTTTAGAAGCTAGATGGGCACCACCTCTGGGCTTTTTTTGATGTGCCTGTGCTCTCCTTAGAGGTCTCACAGCCCAGATCATGACAGGACTGGGGGAGTCAAAGTGTCTTGCCTGAATCCAGCCTTAGCGTGGTGAAGGTTTGAGGTGTGAGGGTGGGCAGGCCCTGGCCCAGGGTGCCCAGAGCAGCTGTGGCTGCCCCTGGATCCCTGACAGTGCCCAAGGCCAGGCTGGATGGGGCTTGGAGCAGCCTGGGATAGTGGAAGGTGTCCCTGCCCATGGCAGGGGCTGGGACAAGATGATCTTTGAGGTCTTGTCCAACCCAAACCATTCTGGGATTCTATGATTCTGTGAACTCCAGAAGTGTGATTTGTGCAAAAAATAGAAAGGTTTTAAGCAATGTCTGGATGAGGCTGCTGTAGGAAAGGCTGTCACACAAGTAGCAGGCCAACACCAATGGAGCAGGACATCCCTGATGGCCCTGCTTGCCTGGCCCAGGCAGAGATGGAGCTCAGCTTGGTGAATTTGGGCACTTTTATCCTCCAGAAGAATAACCCAGCCCAATCCCCAGACTTCTCATGACCAAGATCCCACCAAACATCACACCTCTGCTCAATCCAACATACAGAGATAAACTACAACCCCACCACCACCACGCCATGTGGAGGGAGTGGGAGGAGGCCTAATGCAGCATCTCCATCTCTAATCCAATTAGCTGGTCCCTACTCTCTCCAGCCTAAGAGTCACTTGGCAGAGGAGTGCTTTGAACATCATTCACTTTATCATCACTACAAAATCCAGCACTCTATTAACAATTGTCTTCACATTTCCCAAAGCAAAGCTAATTAGAGCACAAGGGTGGCTTCCTGTTTCAGCCTCCAGCTTCTCCTCCCCTGCGTGGAGGGCAGCAGCAGTGTGTACCACAGCCTGTCAGGAGCAGCCCAGATGTGTCCTCCAGCAGCTGTGAAACTGCTTTCACCACCAGAGGATGGGCACATGAGGGGACAGTAGATGCAGAAATCCTTCATCCAGAACAGCCTCTGCACCAGGCAGCAGCACAAGTGCTCTAAAACTCCCTAACACTCTCACCAAGCTGGATGAGCTGATTTTTGTGGGTCCCTTCCAACTCACTGTTATTCTGTGACTCTAAGTTGAGGCCAGGAGAGGGACTACCTTTGCTGGCCCTGTGTTAGCCGTGTGCTAGACAGACAAAACCTGGCAGAGGATAAAACACAGCAGGCAACTGGCAGGAGCACAGCCAGGGTGAGAATCCACGGGTCTTGGCACTTTCCAGCTCCTGTGTCCCAATTTTGGATATTTACCCAATTGCTTAAGATTGTTCCCAGGTTGATGGAGGGCTCAGCTGGAAATCAGGAAGCTTTGGGTCCATTGCCAGCCCTGCCTCTTTCTTGATGCATGACCTTGATCCACTTCCTCTCTGCCTTCCCATATTCCCTGTCTATAAAATGGATGTGGTAATTCATGGAGTGCTTTGAGATCAAGGACTGAAGAGATCTCTCAAAGGCCAATGGTCATTATTAAACTGCACAAGCAATTGCAATAACAGGACTGCTGAACAGTTTGTGCATCTAGAGACTTAAAATCAGATGCTGAGGTTCCTGAAGTGATGCTGTGGGTCTACAGATGTGTCCAAAGAAAAATATAGCACGGAACAGTGTTTTCCCAGGGTTTGGGGCTGAATAAGCAGAGCACACTTGCTGAAAGAGAATGGAACTAACCACTACTTTCTATGCTACAGGAACAACTGTACAGCATCTTGATGCTCAGGTGAGAGGTTCAAGAGCTGTGATTCTTGTGGTAAATGGGCTGCCAACAACCAAGGAGTGAAGGATAAGACTCCAGATAACAGGTTGGATCATCATCACTATATGTGTGTGTGCAGAAGATTATTTAGGGAAACAAACAGGAGTTTATTTATTCTTCACCAGAAGATTTTAATTGGGGTTGGGCTGTCTGAGAGGACTGATCTTTCCTCAGATCTTCCTTCCATCCCCACTTCCACCTCCTGTGGCAGTGCCCACCACCTACAGCCTCTGAGAAAACGCTGCTGCTGCTGCTCATCCGGGGGTAACACATTAGAGGGGAGTTTTTATATTTGTCACTGGGCAAAACCGTGCGTGTGCCCCAAGGGAAAGTGAGTCACCCAAACATATGCTCACCCTGTATGATTCCTGTCACCCCCACTCCCTGGGTTTTATGAGGCTACAGAGCAGCAGAGGGGAGAAAAGGAGGGAGGGGGAGGGCACTTAGTGATGCTTTATCAGATACATCTAATGATTATAATTAAGCACTCTGAGCTGAAAGAGAGGCAGAAAGAATCGCTGTATCCAGATGGTACATGAACTGCTTTGCAAACCAATCTGAACAATGTCATCCCAACCACACTCAGCCCACAGGAGTGCCAGTAATGGGAACACCTGAGAAGAAAATTGCAGAAGGATGTGGTCATATTCTAGATTGTGTATTATGCGCTGAAGGGGGGGAAAAAAACAACAACCCTGGGTTAAAAGGACTTTTCATTTTCAGAATGAAGTGCTCAGATGTTAGGAAATGCCATCATTAAGACTTCCTCTGCCATTTTATTGCAGTCCCCTTGTGCAAATACATGGCGATTGTCTCTAATTACAAGTTCACATGCTATTTTTTTCCATTCGGTGCACAGAATGGACTTTGCTCAGCTTACAAGCAGCTCCTCAGAAGTATGTTTTTCTTTTCTCATTCTTTCGACCAGGTTACCATACTTTATTAACTGTTGAAGAGCTCTCAACCTGCTCTGAAAATGAAATGAACAATTCCCTGCAAAGCTTTTCCAGGGTGTGGAACACTACAGCTGGAGAATGATGAACAAATCTCCATTCATATTACCCTGCATGGCAGGGTAGCATGGTGCTCCCTAATTTGGACCACAGGAAATATTATGGCCACTGGGTTTTGGGTGCCTGAAGGACAGCACAGGGTCTAGTTCAGGGTCTATAGGAAAAAACCCTCTCTGTGCCCTACAGTAAAAAGAGCAGCTTGGGAAATTTAATGCTTGGCTTCACTCTAAATCTGTAGGTGAAAAGTTATGAGCACCAACAATGGAGTGTGCCTAAAGAGGGGCAATGAAGCTGGGGAACGGTCTGGAGCACAAGTCTGATGAGGAGCAACTCAGGGAGCTGGGAAAGGGCTGAGCCTGGAGCAAAGGAGGCTCAGGGGGGACCTTGTGGCTCTGCACAGTCCCTGACAGGAGGGGGCTCAGGGGGGTCGGGCTCTGCTGCCAGGGAACAGGGACAGGAGGAGAGGGAACGGCCTCAGGCTGGGCCAGGGGAGGCTCAGGGTGGACATCAGAGAAAATTCCTTCATGGAAAGGGCTGTCCAGCCCTGGCACAGCTGCCCAGGGCAGTGATGGAGTCCCCATCCCTGGAAGGATTTAAAGGCCATTTGGATGTGGCACTTGGGGACATGGCTCAGTGGTGGCCTTGGCTGTGCTGGGGAATGGTTGGACTCGATGGTCTTAGAAGGCTTTTCCAACATAAATGATCCAATGATTCTATTTGTACAGGAGGCTTTCACACTCTCACAGCCCTCTCAGGGATGAGTTTTCCCATAGCACACTCCCCACACTGTGACTGCTGAGCTGACTTGTGAGCTTTCCTCAAAGCCCTGACCCCTGAGGGCATTCCCCAGCACTCGCAGCCTTCCCAGGACTTTTTAAACACCATCATTGGATTCAGCAGTGAAACAGGGATCACTTACCAGTCCGTGCCCTCTGCCAAGTACCTGGGTTGGGGCCCCATGGGCTGTGGAGTCTGCAGTTGGTGGCTGAAGTCGAAGCTGGGGTGGAGGCGGTGAGGCTGCACAGACATGCGCTCTTGGGCCCGCCTGCGGGGAGGAGAGCAGCACCGGCGTCACGCACGGGTGGGCACTGCAATTCCTGCCAAGAACCCATGGGAAAACCACAGAGGCTGGGCTTGTGGACAGGTACCCAAAGCTAAACACCTCAGGTAGGTGTAAGGGACGGTGGGAAGAGGAACCAGGGCTGCCACTCCCTCGTGGCCATCACCCACTCTCAGGCCCTGTGGCACCCACACATGCTCAGTTTGCTGGAGATGCTCTTTGCTGGCAACATGCAGAGAAAAAGAGGAAACCAAACAACTTCTCAGCAGCTTTTGCAGCTTGCACTGTTTCCTTTTTAGCTACAGTCAGCCCCATAAACAACACACGAGGTACAACGTGCCCCTGCCTCAGCTGTGATCCATCATCATAAAGAAGCTGCAGGTTGTCTTGTCTCCCGTGCAGTCCATAAACTCCTGGGGAACCTCATTCATAACCAGATTACTCACGAGTGACTGAAAGCAGAATTTACTCTCAATGGCCTTTTCCAGCATTTCTTTGGATGATGGACAGGCCAGGCTGGGTTCCAGGTCCTTCTCCCTCTGCTCTGCTGCCATTGCAGGCAGGGAAAAGAAAGTGGTAGAAAATACAGCAAGGAAGGTTTTTCTAGGGATTTGAGTCTCGTGATTGTTGCTTATTTGAACTACTCAGGGATTGAGCATGTGCTGCTTGATCAGTGTCCACATTTGACAAGAGACAAGGTGGATGCACAAGCAGGATTTGCATTACAGACAGACTCATACCCTTTGCTTCCTGACGGGTTACCACTTACCAGTGGAGCCATCACAAAGCAAACCTTCAGCAAAAAACTAGGGCAAATGGAGCAGGGAACTGCTAGGTAAATAACTTTTCATGCAGCCACAGTTCAGAGGCTTCACTTTCAAAGGCATAACCAATATTCCCATTACTGGGACCTCCTGCCCTACACCTGTAAAGGTTCTGACATCCGTCTCCATTGCAGCTGTGCTTTCAGAGACAGGCACTGGGACTGGGTAAGAGGCCCCTGCCTTCTTTCACACCACAGCCTGCTTGCAAATACAACACTGACAGCATTTACCAAAGCAGATTCCGTGTGGAATTCTGTGTGCTCTGCGTTTTTATTTTAATTCAGCTTATGACTAAGAGATAAACACTTGTATCACCGGTTTCTCAGCCTTGAACACACTTGCTAACCAATTATTAGCTAATCATTAAATCCACCTAAAATCCAGCTTATGCAAAACAAAACAGTGATGAGAAGAACACACAATTTTCAGACAGAGAAGACATGGAAAGAAAGGGTTTTCCATCCATAGCATTCTTTCCAAATGAAGCATCATTGCAAAGTCTCATCCTCTGATTCTTGATCCATGGGTACTACCCACAAATAGCTTCCATATGTTTCCAAAAAAAAAAAAAAAAAAGAAAAAAAAAATCACTCATCTCTCAAGAAACACAACCAAGGCACCCATTTCCATCTCTGCTGAGTTACAGTGATTCTCTCTGCATTTGTCAGCTCAGTGTGGATTTAGGATGCTTTCTGTGCTGCAGGTCAGTGGCATCATTCCCTCACAGAGCTAGAAAGCCTACCAAGCCCTGAGCAGCAGGATCTCTGTGTGTATAACCTGGTGAGAGAGGTAGAATCAGCCTCTTGTATGGTTTTGAAACAGTGGCTACGAGGACATAGCTCATGCATGCAGAGACAGGAAAATTCCCTGGCAACACCATCGTGATTCTCCTAGGAGTGACAATAATGGGACACCCCAGATGAGCACAGCAGGGATCCCCACAGGAAGGGCACACCTCCAGGTGCAGCCTACCCTGCAGCCACCCTCCTGCTGGATGCATTTTCAAAAGGGAGCTTAAGAAGAAAACCCAGCAGTGCCAGCGCGGCCGGGGTTCCACAGGTGGCGTGAGCTTGGGATGGCTTCTCAACATCCCTCGGGAAGAGTGGGATCTGTGGGGTTACACTGTGTGTGTGATAGAGAATTAGGCCTTGAATGCTACAATGAGTCTCTGTCCTAGGCCCAGAGGTGACCATGGAAGCATATCCAAGTCACCAGGGATGGGCTGAGAGAGACAATTGTGGGTTTGTGGCCTTCTGCACCTATTGGGAGTGAGGATTAGAGTTTGTGACCTTATAGGGCATTGTTTACCTGTTACCATAACAGGTAAAATCTGTGGAATAGCCCAGGTGATTGGGGAACACTGTGGTGAACATCTTTCCTATTTATATGATGACATATCCTGTCTGTGTAATGGTACTTAAGGAATTTTCACAGTGTGATAGCTGGTCTTTAGTCTTTGTCTTTGCACAAGAACACTGCAAGGTGAAGGTCATAAGAAAGCTCTACACGGAGTCTTTGCCTGCAGCCCTCTTGTGTGAAGTCCAAGTGTCTGCCTAATTACTGCCAGAGGGATCCCCTTATGAAACATCGTGTTTTAAAAGATTAGGATTTTAGGCAAAGGTTAGTATTGCTGAAATTAGTTAAAATAGATCTAATAAGCAAACCCAGCTGGAATTAATTAAAGAATTAATGATTAACTAAAGAATTAGATTTGAAGTAAGTTTAGAGTGTAGGTAACTGATTGCTTGTCATTTTATATTTACTCAGCTGTATTTATAATAAGAAATAGAAAACACTGACTCATAAATCTAAAGAAAGTAGACAATTACTAATTTTTCTATTGAAGAGAAATGAAGAAAGGGACTGGAGGTTCCCCAAAGATAATTCGTGTTGTCAAAAACCAGAAAGGCAGAAAGGTCAAAATGAGAAAGATGAGTTTTACTTTGTCATTCTCGCCCTCCCCTCAAATTTTGTGACCACCGACTCAATTTAAAGAACAAGCCATGGATGCTTAATAACTATCCAGCTAATTACCATACGAAGCGGGGAAATGGGAGGTATCAATGTGATAGACATGCACTTGTATTTTGAATATTCAGAACTTCTGTAGATAACTAGACTTTGTATTGCTTTGTGTTTTAGCTCTGCATATCAGGGAGCTCTCCCACGCAGCTGCCCGGCACTGGAATAAACACTTTCTAACAATTTGGTTAGAGAGTCTTTGTCCATCTCGAGTTGGGTATCGATATTAGGTCCATACTCACATTTCAATAAACCACTCACCTGGGATGGGGCATGAGCCGGCGGTGCTGCGCCTCGAGGAGCTGCTGCTGGAGGAGGTATTGCTGGTGTAGCGCCTGAGGTAGGAAGGAGGGCCCGGTGACATCCTGGAAGGGCAGGGCTGGCACGGGCGGCAGGGGCTGGTGCAGGGCGCCGCTGTGCTGGTGCGCGCCGGGCGCTATGTGGGGAGCCAGCCCCGGCTGCGGCTGCACCGCGTGAGGCAGCGCGAAGTCGGCGGAGAGCTGAGGCTGGGGACCCAGGTGGAAGTGCCGGCAGGAGGTAGCATGGGGATGCTGAGACCTTTGAAAGGGAGCACCTGGAAGAGAAGGAGAGAAGAGCACAGCGGTCACGGGGGGCCGGTGGCGCGCAGGGCGGATCGGCCCCGGGGTTGCCCACCCAGGGCAAGGGTTGGGCAAACAGCTCTTACTCTCCACTTGCAGAAGGTTTGTAAAAAAATACAAACAGTAAAGAACAAGTTAGTCAGTTAAATCTGATTACAATAAAAAAAATGCAGAGTTTTTGGTTTTTTTTTCTAATGGTGTTTCCCCTCCAAGAAACGTCGGAGCCAAAACATAGATATGGGTTCAAAGTCTCTTTTTGGCTCCAAGTTGAAGCGTGCACTGATGAAAACTGCTTCGAGCTTGTTTTGGCTTTCCTGTCTTAAACAGAAAAAGAACAAAAGTCTTAACATGTTG
This sequence comes from Eopsaltria australis, assembly GCA_034509425.1. Taxonomy (NCBI): domain Eukaryota; kingdom Metazoa; phylum Chordata; class Aves; order Passeriformes; family Petroicidae; genus Eopsaltria; species Eopsaltria australis. The sequence goes on from JAVTVJ010003419.1 coordinate 18,645, forward strand.
CGTCTTTGGAGACAGAACAAGGAGTGATGGTTTCAAATCAGAAGAGAGGAGATTCAGACTAGATAGAAGGAAGACATTTTTTTTGTGTTCAGGGTGGTGAGGCCCTGGCATGGATTGCCCAGAAAAGACATGGGTACCCCATCCTTGTAAGTGTTTGAGGCCAGGTTGGATGAGGTTTGAAGCAACTTTGTCTAGTAAAAGATGTCCCTGCCCATGGCAGTGGGGTTGGACTAGATGACCTTCAAAGGTCCTTTCCAACCCAAACCATTTCATGATGTAGACTCAACACTTTAGAAAAGGAAATAAACAACAAAACCCACTTTCAAAAATATTTGGGGTTTGGATATTATCTCTCTGAAGTTTTCAGTGTTTTCCCTGGATTGCAGACTTTCCCAGCAAGTCATTTCTTCCCCTCTCTAAAAACATCTCATGGGCAAAGAAATAATCTCTGCTCTAAAAAATTGCCTCACACTGATATCAGGACATGAATTTCCACCTCTGAGAGCAGGGATGAAGGCCCTGCGTGTTTGCTGAGGTCCTTCAATAGCCCATTCTCATGAGCTGCATGCAGGGAGAGAGCAGCTGCTGGAAACACAACACAGACTGCTATGAGACCAGTCATGAAGCTGATGGGAATGAGGAAGAAATGAGGTGTGAAAGAGATCCATAGTGGAGGCGTTTTGTGAAACATCTGGCACTGGCTTGCACCTTGCTCAAGATCCTCGCTTGGACGGGCCCTTGGCCCAACCCAGCCTGCCAATTCCTACATTCCTGGAGCATTTAAAGGCACCATGCAAAACTTTTGGCTCTTAAACTAGGGGAAGAGCCAACTCAGAGGTGAAGGATGAGATTCAAGTGAGGCTATTAGAGATGTCTCTTTACTGAGGATCAGCCCCAGGACGGGACACCTACACTTTTACTGCACCCCATCTTCCTTTTTCTGTTTGAATCTTTGTGAATGGTACAAAATATCCTGGAACAAGAGCACCAAGAGACACTGTGTCATCCCAAAGCACAGGCATGTACATCATGCCTTCTTCACCCTGATCCCTCCTGCTCACATCTCCCTGGCAGGCAGGGCCAGTCCAGCACAGCAGCTCAGGGAGTCCTGAGTGCTCTCTGCTCGTGTCCATATGGAAACAGGAGAGGCACACAGCACGCCAGATGCCAGCAGGAGAAACAACAGGAGAGGGCCCAGCAGAAATGGATGGCTTGCAAAACTGTGCATAATTACACACGGCATCCCTTAAACACAAACTAATCCTGCACAGTGCCCCTCTGAGAGAGTGCAGGTTACACAATCCGTGCCACCCACAGCAGTGCTTCTTGAGGTGATAATATCCCCTGCTGCCAGATAACAGCATGATTCGACCACAATATTAATTAAAACCAGAGGTGGTGGGATGAGACCTGCCTTAATGGCAGAGCTGCAGACCCAGGCCAAGGAGCCATTCATTCACCCTGTTCCCCTTCAGGTTGTATTTGTTGCTGATGGCCTGGCCCAAATTCACCACAAACAGGTAAAGGCTGAGTAATGAAATGGGGATCCTGCACTACCCTGGCCCATTGCAGAAGGGAATTGTGAGGAGAAGCCTCCTGACTGCTGTGTGTGCTTGGTACTTGCCAAGGAACTCACGGTGAACTGCTCAACCTCTGATGGCCACGTGCCCTCCCAGTGTAAAACTGCTGCAGCAGGTCACAGGTGAGCCACTGTGCACCCCCAGGCCTTCACGGGGCCTGAAGACAAGGTGTGAGAGCAGGTAAAAGTGCTAAACCCTCTGCACACACCAACACTCCAGCCTGGGTCACCAGGCTGCAGTTCAGCTGTGTTTCAGGCAAAATTGTCTTGGGGAGATACAAGGCAGTGAAACTCAGTGATATTCCCCCACATTTCCTGGGACACATTCTCCAGCACATGAGTACAGCAGAGAAAGCCTGTCTCTCATCTCCTGTGACTCTCTTGCCTCTCCATGCCTGGTGTAACCTCAGCCAGCGATCTCCAGCCTTTACTGGGTCTTGGGAACCCTTAATCTGATTTAATGAAATGTCTGGAGGGCCTTAGGTGCCATGGTGAGCTAGAGAGCACCAGGTGGGCAGATCACACATGGTCATGTGTCATGGTTTTGGTTTGGATATTGCCTCCCACAGAAAGACAGTCCTTGAGAGTAGCTTGGCCACCCGCTTTGCCAAGGTCCAAAACACACAAACTTTATCTGTGGTGTGTGTGCAGGAAGATATGCAGGGCTAACATATCTGAAAGCAAAAGCCAAACTCATTTTGTTTTGGTACAGAGTTAAATTGCCTTATCTTACTGAACTAATTAATTAAATAAAGCATTTTTCAGTGTTTTTTGCTAGTGCCTACTGGTGCAGTGGTGCATTTCTCTTCATAGGAATAAAACCATCAAGATGTGACGGGACCATATGATTAAATAAAACCCATCAATTCGTCTTAACATAACACATTACCCTATGTAGTAATTGTTCATTCTCTACAACTAATCCAATTGCTGATGAGGATTTTTACAGCAAAGCAAAGACTTTGGGGAATACTTCAGCAATCCTGTGCTTATTAGCAGTTATCCAATCACACTGCTGGCATAACCAAGCCAGTCTGCAAAACAAAGAGCCAGTCCCCACTAATCAGGGTGCTGGTGAACCCCAGAAAGCCCTGGCAAACAAATAACAGCTCAAAACAGAACATTACATTTTTAAGTTAGTTATTTTTGAGTTTTCCCTCTCCTGCTCATTGCAGCTAGATGCAAAGGGCCTTGGTGGGGGCTGCTTTCCAAGCCCACATTTTGGTCTCGTGAACACAAGGTAAAGACAGTGTCAGCCTGCAAACATGAGCTGAGCATCCCTGTCCAGGTAACCCACCACAACCAACACCAGAAGCAGATCCTCACCCCTCTGAATTCTGCTGAGTTCATTCCACTCATCCCTCTGAATTCCACTGAGGTTCTCACATCAGCAGTGTCAGAGAATGGCAGGATTGTTAAGGCTGGAAAAGCCCTCTAAGATCAGCGAGTCCATTAACCCAGAGCCACTGTGTTCACCACTGATCCTTGTCCCCAGGTGCCACATTCACATGATTATTGAACACTTCCAGAAGTGGGGGCTCCACCACTTCCCTGAAAGCCTCTTCCAAAGCCTGACCACACTTTCTGTGAAGAAACTTTCCCCAATATTGAACCTAAACCTCCCCTGGCCCGGCCTGAGGCCGTTCCCTCTCCTCCTGTCCCTGTTCCCTGGCAGCAGAGCCCGACCCCCCCTGAGCCCCCTCCTGTCAGGGACTGTGCAGAGCCACAAGGTCCCCCCTGAGCCTCCTTTGCTCCAGGCTCAGCCCTTTCCCAGCTCCCTCAGCTGTTCCTCACAGGACTTGTTTTTCACACACTTGACCAGCTTTGCTGCTCCTCTGGGGCAGGATGCAAGATGGCAAAAACTACACTAAAAATAATGAGCTGCCAGCTCCAACCCAGCCCAGGGCACAGCCTGCAATCCCACATGCCCAGTGCCAGGGAAATGGCAAAGGACCCCAGCACCAGTGGCTGGGAGATGCAAGCAATGGATAAAGACTATTTTCATTTGCCTCATTTACTTGTTTGGATTGTGCCATGCCAGTGACGAGTCGGGATGAAGGGCTGGTCTGTGGTGGCTCGTGGAGCATATTTGTGTCCTGGGTGGCAACATGAGGTTCTGCAGGTTAATCAACTCCTGCTCAGAGTCTTTCACACCTGATGGAAGAGTGGTGCAAAGGAGCTCAGCGGGGAGGGGGCTCAGATGGGCTCCCCACTGCTGGTTAATTGTTTGGTGGTCACAGCCCTCCTTGCACCTCTGTGCAGGCACAGCACAGCACAGCTGAGCTCTTCCCAAAAACCCTGAGAAACACAGACCTCAGAGCCTGCACTGTGCCCCTGCCTGCTTCCACAATCCCCACTCAGCATCTTGCTGCACTAATGAAGCCTCTCATTAATTGCTGAGTGACATGAGCTGGCGTGGCTGGAGGGTCCCCGGCACAGCACAGCATCTCCTCTCCTGCTCACCATGGGAGGAAACCACGTGCAGCCTTAATACACCAGAAAAAAAGAGATGAGGTGGGAATCCTACCAGGGCCTAAGCTGAGCATTCAACAAAACCAAAGCCCAGCACATGGAGTGATTCTCAGGGTTGTTCAATGCAGATTTGGACTCAATGATCCCTGTGGGTCCCTTCCAGCTCAAGATAATCTGTGATTTTGTGATTTGCAGCTGGCAGTGACCAGTGTTAATCAGCATATTTACAGAAAATCATAGACAGTGAAGGGTTGGAAGGGACTTAAAGATCATCTGCTCCCAACCCCCCCACCTCTATTTACATCAAGCTGAAGAGGTGCTGAGTGCTGGGGATGGGAACCAGCAAGAATGAGGGATGGGATGCAGCCAGGCAGCCTGGACTCATCACAGGAGGGAGACAGCTGTTTATACAGGACTGGATGAGAGTTTTTTCCCTGCAAATCTTTCCTACTAGCTACAGGGGGGGAAAAAAAGTTTGGTTGAAGATGATGTTTCACAGCAACGTGTTGAATTCAGCAATATTTTCCAAGGAGGAAGGAGAAACACTTCAGCAGCGTTGCTACGCTTAAAGCTGTCTTTTTGCTTTTATACTTCTCACTATGTTTTAATTATAGCTTTATTCTCAGTGTTGAATTCAAGGGTGTATTCGAGATTTTTGGATCATCACATTAAAAAAAAAAAAAAAAAAAAAAAAAAAAAAAAGCCAAATTGCACTGAGAGAAAATGCTTCCTGGGATTTAGTGGTCCCAGTTTCACCCCTCCACTCCCAGGCTCTCCGTGCCTGGAGGGATGGGTGGTCCCAAAAACCCGGCACGATGTTTTTCACCCAGCCCATTTCTTTCTCCCCAGGCTGCCCTGTTTCTCCTGGGCTTAGACCCAGCCCTGCACATCTGCCAGGAAAAGGCCCTGGAGGAAACATGGCTTTGGAGACGCTGCAAAGCCTCTCTGAGACGTTTATTTCATAATAATGTTTCTCCCTTCTGTTTGGTCTGAAGGTGTTGGAGAAGGAGCAGCTGACGGGAATCACCTGGCCACAACTGCCATGCCAAAAGCAGGAATCACTGCAGGTCCCAAAGGCATTTTAGGGCTACAGGGCTTATGCCTGAGCAAAATTCCAGCCATTCCAAGGGCAGAGAGGGTTTGGCTGGTACCTGAACTTTAAGGCAACTCCTGGGTCTGTGCCCATCAGCCCAACTCTTTGTGCTCAGCCACCCCTTCTCCCTCACCACCATTCCATCCAGCTCCTGTGTGCTACCCAAGCCTGTCCTGCATTGTTCCACACTGGAAAATGCAAAAAAAAGTTGGAGTATTCCCAGTTTATAGGAAGATATCTGGGCTCAAACGCTCTTCTCCAGGGTCTGGCCTGTTATCTCAAATTAAAAAAAAAAAAAACTGAAAAGGAAGTTGGAGGGGGTCCAGGTCCCCTTTGTCAAGGGAGGCAAGCTCATCTTTAGTGGTTATGTATTCCCCAACCAGGAAATTGGAAAATTAACCAGGGGAAGGAATTAATCCTCTATTTAAAAATAAGGAATAAAACCTCCTGGCATGACAGCAGACCATTCCCTGGCTCTCCCTGCAGAGAGCAATGGGGAAGCACTTGGAGCAGCCCCTATCTCTGCCCCTGGGAATGTAAAAACGTGCTGACTTGTGCCTTCAGCTTTGACAGGCAGCGATAGGCTGCAGCCAGTTGTTTGGAAAAGGAAATCCAATACTTGGGTTTCCAATGTTTCCTTGCTTTCACAGCGTCCAAAGCCCTCCCCAGGCATTTGGAAATGCTCAACACCTGCCTTAAAAACACTCTTAACTGCTCCTAATGACTGGCCAGGGAGGTTTGCAGCAGCTCCCTCCTACCAGTAATGATATGCAGGACATCCAGAAATGGGCAAAAAGCCAAAACCAGGGTGAAAAAAAATCCAGCCAGACATTGCAAGGACCTGGCAGCGTGTTGGGGGCTGCACAGCACTGTTCATGGAGCCTCTCAATTCTGTGACAGCCCCAACCAAAACCCTCCACCCAAACACTGCCAAAACTTAGGAGTCTGAACTCCACATGGAGTTTTAAATCTTTGCCAGAGATGGAGTCAATGGGAAGAGCCAATGCCCCCAGCTGACTCTGATTCCTGTTTGAGCAGAAGGCTTTGTGATCACCCCTGGTCTCACACCTGCACGTGCTGAGCACCAGCCCAGGACGGGCTGCAGGGGCTGGGGCAGGAGCAGAGCCCTGTGGTGTGGCTGTGCCCCACTCAGGATCCTGGGAAAATCCACAGCCCTGGCAGCCACAGCGCCCCAACCCCCGCCTTGTTGTGCCAGCCTCAACATCCCCTCCCTCCAAAAGCAGCAGCTTTTGGGTGAGCACCAGTGGTGTTGGCCTTGGCCCTTTCCTCTCCCACACACTTTATATCCCCCAAGTAGGGATTTCCAGGGAAGGCTTTTCATCCTGTTATCCCACTGTCAGCAAAGAGGGGAGAGATTCCTTTTTTTTGGAAGGCATTGCTTGCTTTCCTGACCCGCTCTAAACCTCCCCTGAAAACCTATCCTGAAAACACAGAGGAGGCTGCTTTGGGTGGGTTATTCTGCATCAATCCCATCCGTCTCTATTTTGCATGCATTAATTCCCCACCCACGCACCCGTTGTTTTAAATAGGACTGTAATAACCAGCTGGGCTTTCCTGGAGGATTTATTTATCTGCATCTTAAGCCCAGGGGTGGGAGATTCCCATCCATCATGTCCACAGAGCTCCAGAGTGAGTGGCACTGGTTTGGGGGAGCAGGTTTGGGAAGCGGGTGGAGCATTTCACCATTTCTAGGAACAGCATGTCAGCTTGGATGGGGGATGTTTTGCAGCCCAGCCTTTCTTCTTTGCTGGCTCTGTGGCAAATCAGCCCCAAAGGAAGAACATTTTGGCAGGGAGTCAGGACATGGGACATCCCCTTGCAAAGGGGTTGGTTGGTGATGGCATGTTGCATGTCACCCTCTGGATTTTATCTTAAATCTTGTAATCCCATATCAGGTGGGGTGCAAAGCATTTACCAGCCTGCATGAGACCCTCAGGGTGCCAGGAGGGCAACCTGTGCAGTACCTGACACTCAGGGAAGACAATATAATGTATAATCCCCCTTGAGATTTTTACAGATGGTTTGGAAGCCACACCAAAAAATGTCCCTCCTCACCCCAGAAGACAGTAAAAGTTCAGCAGCTGGGCCCTCTTTCAAGTGACATTTCACAGAACCCAGGAGCATCTTACAACTGCTAAGGTACAAAAAAAACCGAGGATTATCTCTTAAGAGAGAGCAGACTGCTCCTAGGAGGTGGGTGTGCTGGATGCAGTGCCAGAACAATGCTAACAAATCCCCTATAAAGCACTCTTAAGTTCCCATCCTGAGCCCAAGGGCTCAGCCTCACAGTCCAAGCAGAGCTCCTGCAAGTTCCCAGTCCCCACTGGACCTCTTCATTTAATCAACCTGCAGGATTTTGGAGCTCAGAGCGCCAGTGTGTGCTGGTGTGAGGCACCTGCCTGCACCCCCAGCAGCAGGGCAGCACCTGGGGCCAGGGTGCACCCCTGGTGTGGAGCTGTGAGAGGTGCAGGGGGTGCTGGCACACATCAGGGCAGCTCAGCAGCTCTTTGCACTGAACTGACTTGAACTCAGGTTTGGGAAAACCCCAGCTACTGTGAGTCCTGCCACGCTGTGTCCTGGCAATTCCCCTTTCTTCACGCTCCGTGAATGAGAAGTCTGTAGCTGAAAAAATCAAAGATCCTGGAAGCCTGTTCCCCATTAAATTTAATATCCCGAACTTTATAGGTACATGTCACTCCAGGAGAGACAGAGCTGTGTTTAAAGTACAAGGGAAACGTCAGTTCCTTGATGTGGAAATAGCTTTTACTTTACATTTCTGCATGAGGTCCTGGCATGAGTTAGTGCTGCTAAGCCCTGCTGTAATAACATATAAAGGAAAACTCTAACCAAACAGCAAAATGCATGTATTTTATACAGCTAAATGTAAAGTCATCCATCTAAAAAAGCCCGTACAGGTGCTATTTGCAGGTGTCAGGCTATCCAAGGGAAAGTGAATTTGGGTAATCAGCAAACCATGAGCTCCCAGGGCCCCAGCAGCATCTGAAGGCACAAATGTTTGCTATATAAAAAAGCAGGAGGTGGGGTTCCTTGGGAGCAATAAGTGCCTCAGATTGATGCCAAAGCTGGGAGGGAGGCTTGGAGAGGAGCCCAAGCCTCCACCGTGGAGGGAGGCACTGCAGGAGACCTGTGATTCCACATCAGAATGAGCAAAGGTAAAACCATTGCTGAGCAGAGCCTAAAATGCTGCCACACATGAGCTAGGCAGGATGGGGTTTGTCCTCATCAGGCAGGCAATGAGCCTGACAGAACCCAGAGGCCAGGGCTGGCCTGCAGCAGGCACAGCCTGCAGACACTGGGCACCACGTGCCCACAGCCAAAATCTCTTCCTCAGCACCAGGGCTGGTTGGTTTCCTGAGGGACATCCCCTCACTCACACAGGAATTAATTTTGGGATGTGGGGTGGAGAAGGTGAGAACAGCTGTCCCTTCTGGCATGGAAATCCACAGCCTGTGGGTGTTTTCCCCTGGCTCTGAAGCCAGAGGACACTGACAGCAAGGGATTCACTTTTACACCACAATGGGAAGAGGAAATCGTGTTCCTGCTTGTTCCATCATTGAATCATAGAACAGCCTGAATTGGAGAGGACCTACAAAGATCATCCAGTGCAGCTGCTGTCCCTGCACAGACACCCCAACAACCCCACCCTGAGCATCCCTGAGGACATTGTCCAACCTCTCCTGGAGCTCTGGCAGCCTTGGGGCTGTGCCCATTCCCTGGGCAGTGCCCAGCACCCTCTGGGGAAGAACCTTTCCTGATATCCAACCCAAACCTCCCTGACAGATCTCCAGCCATTCTCTCAGGTGTTATCACAAATTGGTTCCCATTTATTCCATCAGGAATATCCCACAGGGCTGCAGATAACCCTGCAGGATGCTGCAGATACAGCTCCACCTCACAGGCAGCCTCTCATTTTCCTACAATCAGCTTTGGGTCTGGCCTCCCTGAGAGAGTTAGGACTAAGTCAATGTTTCCATCATCAACCTCACTTTTGAGGGGCTGGTAACTCTCAACATTTGTGCTCTCACAGTGCCAAAAGTTGGCGCAGAAACACATGGCCCGGATGCAGTTTTATTTGGTAATAAATAGCTTAAATCTCATAAGCTATTTTTCATTTTGGTCTAAACGTGTAAAACGGGAAAAGAAAAATGTGTGGGATTTTTTTCCCCTACCTTCCAGTAATTTTGGAAAAGCAGATTACACTGAGTAATGGCAGGCTTTTTTTTTTTTTTTTTTTCAGAAGCAGACAGCCAACAATGTCATCTCTCAAATCTTCTGCCTTTTTTACATCCATTTTCTTAACAGGAACAATTGCAGCACCATCGTTGCAGCCCCAGTGTTCTGGGGGTGTCTCGGATTACTCGATTTTTGGCACATTAAGCCTGAAGTTCTGGGAGAGTTAAAACACAGGAAAATTCCACAAGCCCTTTAACCAATGCTGGCAATATTTTGAGGATGTATTGCTGTTTTAACTGTGCCTCTGTGACCCCACATTTCTCTGGAGTCCAGCACCCCAGCACTCTCTGCCCAGCCCCTGGGTGAGTGCTGGTTTTTGTCAGCAGCCCGCCAGGATTTCAGCACTTCCAGATTTACTCCAAGCTCAGGCTTTGCCCTACCTGCTCCAGCTACTTCCCAGTGGCCAAAAGCCAAGGAAACGCCCCAAACCCCCAGCCCAAGGAGCTGGCTGCCTTTCAAAGGTCTGCCTCAGCTGGAGCAGAGAGAAATAGTGATTTGGCTGATATGGTCAGCTCCAGCCAGCAGAGGTTCCCCAGTGGGACACTGGGCTACTGTCCAGATGGTGCTGCTGCCGAGTGATTTGTTATCTGTGGGGCTGGGATTTTTTCACAGGAGGCAGTGGGGAGATTCAGGGAGTGGGAACTGGTATGGGGAGCTGGGCTGGTAATGGGTCAGGGACACGCAACACAATCCAAGGAGGATTCTGCAGATTTCACAGACATCACAGAATGGTTTGGGTTGGAAGGGACACTTGAAGACCATCTTGTTCCAACCCCACTGCCATGGACACCTCCCACTATCCCCAGTTGCTCCAAGCCCTGTCCAGGCTGGCCTTGGGCACTGCCAGGGATCCAGGGGCAGCCACAGCTGCTCTGGGCACCCTGGGCCAGGGCCTGCCCACCCTCACAGGGAAGAATTTCTTCCTAATACCCAATCTAAATCTCTCTTCTTTTGGTTGAAAACCTTTCCCCCTTGCCCTGTCACTCTCTGCCCATGCAAAAAGTCCTTTTCCCTCTTTAATCTCAGCCCTTTTTTGGGTTTGCCTGAGAGGCTGCAACGAGGTCTCCCCAGGGCCTTTTCCTCCCCATGCTGGACAACCCCTTCCTGTGCGTGCAGATCCCACCACCCCCTCAGACCCACATCCCCCTTGGCTGGGAAGGAGGGCTGCAGGAAACACTGCACTGCTGGAAAGATTCCCCCCAAAAAGCTCCCCCCACGGAGTTCTGCACCTCAGTGCCCAGCCTGCAGCCCAACAGCACACCCAGAGCCTCCCCATGCACTGACCCCACAGCTCAGCCTCCCCAGATCCCAGCAGGTCCAGTCTTGCCTCCAGGAGAGAGTTTTGTGTCTGGGAGCGAGGCAGGCAGCTCGTGCTGCAGAGCCCAGCCCGTGTCCCAGCAGGACCCAGCCTGCTGCCAGCCCTGCGTGGTCTCCAGGAGGAACGGGAGGGCTCACATATGGTATGGATTCACAGAGGATCAGGCTGACTCACTGGATGGGGGAGTGGTGAATCGGAAGAAAAACCCCCAAATGCACAGGTGCCTTTTTGGGCCATCTGTCCTTGGAAATACCAGCCATGAGCCACGCTGCAGAGCACCAAGGAGGAGAAGTCCCTCTGGCAGGGCACAGCAACCACACCCAAGGAAGAAGCATCAGCCTGCTGGATTTCTGGGGGGACGTTTTAGGTGGACAAAAATGCAGCCCTGCATCCTTACAGCAGCCTAGAGACCTTAGAGTGCCTTTTTCCAGTGCCTGAAGAAGCTCCAGGAGAGCTGGAGGGGGACTTGGGACAAGAGATGGAGGGACAGGACAAGGTTTCAGCTGAAAGAAGGTAGATGTGGGGTAGATATTAGGAAGAAACTCTTATATGTGAGGGTGGGCAGGCCCTGGCACAGGGTGCCCCTGGATCCCTGGCTGTGTCCAAGGCCAGGCTGGACACTGGGGCTTGGAGCAGCCTGGGATAGTGCAGGGTGTCCCTGCCCATGGCAGGGGGTGAAATGGGATGAGCTTTAAGCTCCCTTCCAACCCAAACCATCCTGTGATCCTACAATCCAAAGCCACCTGCAGCCACAGCAGGGCCTTCCCACCCCTCATTCACACAGGACACAGCCCAGATCCCGCAGCTGGGCCTTTGGAGGAAACACCAGGCACGCTCCACGCTTGGGAAGCATTTGCTCAACACCAGGCTCCTGCCAGGAATGTCTCTGCAAATCCATGCAAGCTGGCTTCAGTCTCTGCAGGAGAGGCACAGCGGTGGGTCTGCACTCCCTGCACTTGCCATCAGTGGATGCCTTTTATTTTGTGTTTTAAAATTAAAGTCAATCGAGTCATTGAACGAGTCTGAGGAAGCAAACCCAGCCACCTCAAACAGAAAAGCTGCTGCAGAGCCAGAAGATCTGTTCATGAGTACATTAAAGACATGGGAACTACCAGCAAATCCAGAATGAACCAAGCTGGGGGACAAGGGAGACCCACAGGCAAACCAGCAGCCCCTGGTTTCATGAGGAATCACCAGGTGAGCAGGAGAGGGACCCTGCCAGCTAAATCTGCTCCCTCCTTTGAGCAAAACATGACTTCCAGCAGTCTGCCCTCCCTAAAATCAGATCAGGCAGAGCCAAACTGAGCATCACGGGGTGGGAAACTGCTCTGGGTCCAGCATCCTCACAGCACACCAACCCCGTGGCTGGGCACGATGGGCTCCTCAGGGGATGGAGAGCAGTGGGGCAGCTGGGGAAGCTGCTGGGAGAAGAACATTCTTCTCACCAGAAGACAAGCCAAACCAGGCTGCCTCCATTCACCTTGAGGCAGGGCTGCCAATGCAATGGCAGATGAGTGCATCTCCCTTTACCATCTCCTCCCAAAGAACTGTGTCCTCCCACTGCCCGCCCTTCCAGGACCTCAGCTGACCTCCCACCATGATTTTTAGCATTCCTGACAGTGGCTTAGCTGAGCCTGCTCAGACAGAAACATTTTTCCTCTCTCACGTGGATGTTGTTTTTATTACCTTGGAAAAATAATTCAGCATAACCAGAAAGCACAGCAGGTACAGGGGGGCTACAAAGCCCCCAGCCCTGCTGGACCAGCAAACCCCCTTGCTATATTCCATTAACAGCACCAGGTTGCCACCATTACCTTGTTTTCCAAAGCCAGCCTTGCTATTGAGGAATAAAATTGACATTCAGAAAGAATTTGACTCTCAGAGCTGCAGGCAGTGCTCTTAACAGAGACAACAAAATAAGAGGGTTTTGGTTAAAGGGTGAAGAATAACCTGTAAATTGCTGTTTAAGGGGCTGGTTAAGTACCCCATAAATACAAATAATGGCAATGACTGAAGCCATGAGCTGTCACAGGCAGGAGGAAGGTGGGATGCTGTAGCATTTCTGCACCCTGGGCACCAGACCCTTTTTAACTTAACTAATGCATCCATCCACAAGTTTTCAGCATTAATCACTACCCACCACACATCAGACAATATTCTTCTCATGCCAGCGGGTTAATTCATGCTAGCAGGGTTTCTAGATGGGCTTTTTGTGGGTTTAATAGGTGTGAGGTTCAGCTGCTCCTCAGACTCCTGGTCTTGGCTCTCTGGAGTTCGTGGGAGACCCGGTGTAAGGCATCAGAAATCGGACAGGGGGAGGGGGAATGGATGAACTCAGACCACCCACCCACGGCAGAGCCAAGGGATGTGCCAGTTAATTAGAACAATGCTATCAGAAGAAGGTTGGTGGCCTTGGGGAGAAGCCTGCAGCCCCGTTGAGCCCTTGCCACCAGCGCCTGACCCCTGGTTAAACCGATGCTTTGACACTGCTTTTCCCAGGTGAAATTCCTGCCAGGTGAAATTCCTGCCCGGCACATCTCCTGCGCTGACAACTCTGATGTCAGACAAAGCCTTTAAAAGACCAGATTTTCAAACAAACGCAGGATGTGTTGATGTACCTAGCAGAGGGATGCCCCTTGCTGTCCCCAGGAGCCAGGGCTGGAGGCTGGCAGACGGACAACGCTCCGTTTCACAGCTGCTGATTAAACTGCCATGACAATGCTCGGCACAACGCCACATTAATTAGCGCCAGCCACATGATCTACGACTCCCTTTTGGCTTTAAAGGGGGAAAAAAATAATAAAAATCTAAGGATTTTCCAAACTCATTTTTCCAAACTCATTTTCACACACCTGGCCGGCCTGACGCTTCCCCTTGAATTTTCTGCTCCTGGGGTTGTGTCTCTCTCACACAGGGGCTTGTGCCATTTTTAGATGCCCTGAGCCTGGACGTGTGGCAGGAGGAACTCAGAGCCTGTGTAGCTCTTGGCCTTTCAGAGAGGATGGACTAATCTCTGGCTGATATTTAGCAGAGGCTTGCAGCACCACACGCAACCTCCAGCTTGATACTGTTGTGACCTTTCAGCTTCATTTGCGAGACCATCTGAAATTTGTTTGATTTCGGCTCCTCTGCGGGGCCTGCAAGCAGGCTTTTTGTGCCATGGCGAACCACAGCGCGCACAAATTAGCTGGTCCTCTGCTTAAATGGCACAGAGGGAGGGTGGCAAAGGGCAGTGAGAGCCAGGGCTGGTGACTGCACGCTGTTTTACAGAGGAGGGGATGGGGATTGGGCAGAGGGCAGAGCTGTCCTGGCCAGCAGAACAGTGGGTGGCGGATCCAGGGCCAGATTCCCCCTTGTCTCCCATGGAAAGATGTTTGTACAAGGGCAGGTTGCTGCCATGCTGTTCCCTTCCCACTCCCTCGTGGTGATGCTTTGAGGACCAAAGCCACTTTTCCCCCCTTTGACCAGCCAAGGCACCCAGGGGACTGCAGAGCACTTTTGTTCATCCCTTGGTGTCCAAGGCCAGGTTGGATGAGGCTTTGAGTGAACTGCTCTGGTGGAAGATATCCCTGCCCACGGCAGGGGTTGGAAATAGATAAGCTTTAAGTTCCCTTCCAAAACCATTCCCTGATTCCACAGTTTTCAAAGACCACCCTCCCAGGGCTCCCATGACAATAAGTGTGTTACCACTGCTAGTAAGATGAGCCAAATAAGAACAGGGCTGTGTTTTTACCAGCAGCAGCCTAGATACCCCAATTTTTGCCTTACATGAGCTCTTTTCTTCCAGTAGCAGGCAAATTTCTGCCCTGGACCATGGACACACATGGCCAGGAGTGGGAAGACACATCCTGGAGGGCACTGGGTCAACCCCAGGGAGGTGGGCAGCACATTTACAGACTGCAAGACAGCTCAGTTTTATCCATGTACCTCACTCCTGCTTCTTATGGAGACATTTCCTTCCCAATTATCACAGTGTCATGGCCCTAGATTTCAGGAGGCATTTAGGAAATTGCAATTTGATCTTCTATAGGATCATACAGTTTTTTAGGTTGGAAAAGACCTCTAAGATCATTGAGTCCAACCATTCCCAAAGCACTGCCAAGCCCACCACTAACCCATGCCCCCAGGTGCCGCAGCCACACATTTTTGGAACACTTTCAGGGATGGTGACTCCAACACTCCACCACTTCCCTGAGCAGCCCTATCAGAGAAGAATTATTTCCTAACATCCAAATAAAATACCAGGAATATTTTATCTGGCACTGTTCCTGCCCTGAGCTTCCTTCCTGCTGGCCCCAGAGAGACACCTTCATCTGTGCCAGGCTGAGGAGCCAAACAGCTGGGATGGCTCATCCTCCAGTTTTATTTTGTTCTGGCAAGGACCTTATGCTGAGAACCCCCTGATTCCAGCAGCCTGTCCTGCTGCTCCAAAGAGGCAAGAGAGGCCCGTGGGGAGAAGGGAACAGGAAAGAAACCTGGCTGTGGTGGCCTGGACTCGTCCCTGTTATCTTTGGCACTCACAGGGTAGAAACTTCTCAGTGCTGGGTCCCAGGTGAAGCCAAAGGCAGAGGTTTGTGCGTCTTGAAAATCCCACAGGAGGAGGAGAAAACATCCTCCAGCCAGCCTGGCTTGTGACCCAGATGCACAGATACTGCCAGCTGTGGACAACCTCCCCAAGGAAGCATCCCAAAGCAATTCCAGGTGTATCATATCCAGGGCCCCTGCTGCCTGCACCCAGCCTTGACCACATCCACTCTGGGCACCCATGGGTTTTCAGCAGGGGACAACTCCAAGGGCAGATGGGGAGCACAGGGAGCCAAAGTGCTGCAAGGAAGGATGCCATGAGGTGATGGAGAGATCCCCATGGGTGAGGGCTTTGCTGTGACAGACCCTGTGCATCTCAGTGAAGGAAATAGACTGGGAGGGTGGTGGGGATGGTGATGAGGCTGGAGAGAGGAACACAAAAACATTTAGGCTGGAAAAGCCCTCTAAGGTCATCCGGTCCAACCATTCCTGCAGCAGTGCCCAGGCCACCATTGAGCCATGTCCCCAAGTGCCACATCCACACGGCTTTCAAACCCCTCCAGGGATGGGGACTCCAACACTGCCCTGGGCAGCTGTGCCAGGGCTTCACAATCCTTTCCATGGAGGAATTTTCCCAATATCCACCCTGAGCCTCCCCTGGTCCAGCCTGAGGCCGTTCCCTCTCCTCCTGTCCCTGTTCCCTGCCAGCAGAGCCTGACCCCCCTGAGCCCCCTCCTGTCAGGGACTGTGCAGAGCCACAAGGTCCCCCCTGAGCCTCCTTTGCTCCAGGCTCAGCCCTTTCCCAGCTCCCTCAGCCTCTCCTGGGGCTCCAGCCCCTTCCCCAGCTCCGTTCCCTGCCCTGGACACGCTCCAGACCCTCAGTGTCTTTCCCATCATGAGGGGCCCATCTGAGTGGGGCCAAGAGCATCCCAAAATTTCCCACCAGTCCAGGACAAACAAACTGCACCACTCTCCTCCCTGCAGCACACGAGATCCTACCAGGAACCTGTACAGCTGCCAAGTGGAAAGAAAAATACACTTTTTTTTTCTCTTTCTGTTCCACATGTGACCTCTAGGCCCCAAGGATTTTTATTAATTACCAAATTTAATTTATTTTGCTGTCTTCTCAGCACTAAGGCTTTGCATTGCTGGGCCTGTATTGTTTCTGTTGCAGCCTGCTGGTGTCCACAGAAATTTCAAATTAAATATCAGGCACACATTAAGGTCAGGCAGCTCAATTCCATTAGCAGGCAGCCAGGCTCAGCCTCCCTGTAATGAATGCTGCTCTTGCCTCCTAATGATAGCAGCAGAGGAACTGGGCAGTGCCAGCCTGTGGTGATTGGCACCCCACTGACACTGGGGACCACTAAATTGATTTTAAAAGTCCATTCATCTTCTGCAAATCATGGCTTAAGTCTTCCTGACCTGTGACAAATCTTCACGAGCTGCAATTTGAAAGATAGAGCCAAGAGGAAAGGGAGGGGGAAAAAAAAGGCACAAAAAGCCCTACGAAGAAATTCCCAAGAGCAAGAAATAGATTTAAGCTGGGTGGTTGTGCCTCAGTTTCGAGCCCTCTCCCCCAGGTGTGAATTCTGCACTCACTTTGTGAGCAAGGTTAAAGGTTTTTCATCCCACTGCCCATCACAAAGAGGGCTCAGAGGACCCAAGGATGCTACAAGAGCCTCCCTGTTGCTGGACTCAGGGGCACTGGGGGAATCATGAGCAGTGGAGGTGTCCTCCCCACCACCACCCTGACACCTTCCTGACCCACTGCAGCACAGTCTCCTGGCCAAAAGCACGTGCAGCTCCTTGCCTGTATGGCTAAAGGGGATGGCTGCTGTCACCCTTGGGCAAGGGAGACCTACAGAAACATCAGAAAATGCTTTTTCCACAATGAGCTCCACACCAAGGGTGCAGCCAGCTCATGTCTATACCACACTAGTCCAGGCTGCAGCTTCAGAGGGTGCTGAGGCCCTGGCACAGGGTGCCCAGAGGAGCTGTGGCTGCCCCTGGATCCCTGGAAGTGTCCAAGGCCAGGTTGGACAGGGTTTGGAGCAGCCTGGGACAGTGGAAGGCGTGTAAGCAACACCACTGTTTTCAGACATCCTTTGAAAATGCTCTGGGGGTGAAGAAAAGGACGTGGGGAAGAGGCTGAAATAGGACTTGAAGGCACTACCACAGCACAAGGAGTTTGGTGAGCCATTGCTGAGGCACTTGGGAGGTTTGTAACAGCTCTTTCACTCCATAGAATTCACCCTTCCTAAAGGGAAACATTTATTCCACTCAAATACAAATAACAGCTAAACACAGGCCCATCAGTTTAATAGAGTAGTTATGCCTATTAAAGCAACTGTAAAACCAACATCAAGGCATTTCACATTAATTCCCTCCCAGTGACTCCAGATCTGATCCACTTCGACAAATCCCCTGCTATGGAGAAGTGGCCACAAATCTCCACCAGCCCTGTGTCAGGTGGCATTGAAAAAAAAGTTGCTGTTGGACTCAAAAATGTTGTCAAGATCTCTCAGGGAAAGAAAACCTTTTGATCAGAGCAGCCAGATAAGGAAGTCATACGAGTAGTGCCAGCAGAAGGGTTTTCCCCCAGTATTTTTAAGCAGATTTTCATAGAGGAGAAGGGGTGTGAGTCACTCTTTCCACTACTGTAGTGAGTGACCTTGGGAAAGTGCCTCTCCTTGGATTTTAACCAAATAATGTTAAAGCTATTATTTAAAAAATAATATTTATTCATGTCTATGACATTAAGAAAGAATTGAGGTTTTAGTTTTTCATCCAAAAGTCTCAGCTTTGTCAGCCTTCTGTTTCATTTCCAAATCTGTTTCCTGAAGAAAGCAGAGACGTTTGATCAAGTTTTTATGGCTAAATACAATCCTTCAGACATCTCCTGTAACACATTTCCTCAAGAGTGACCACAGAAAGGAGGGTATGAAACAGAAATCTGCATTTCTCCATCCACATTTATGTTCACCCATGAATTTTACCTACAAAGGAGCAGAATCATCTGGGCTTTTCCTGTTGCCTGAATTTCACACCCAGGGGCCTGTGAGACAGCCACTGGAGCATTGTACCACTTTGGGCTTGGTTTGGAAGGGACATTTAAAGCTGAATCTCATGTTCTTCCACATCAAGCTACCCACGACACTGCTCTGTAGGTCTGAAAAACCAGGGAGGAAAATCACAGAATCTCAGAATGGGTTGGGTTGGAGGGGACCTTAAAATTCATCCCATTCCACCCCCTGCCATGGGCAGGGACACCTTCCACTGTCCCAGGCTGCTCCAAGCCCTGTCCAGCCTGGCCTTGGGCACTTCCAGGGATCCAGGGGCAGCCACAGCTGCTCTGGGCACCCTGGGCCAGGTCCCCACTCCCCACCTCAGCACATACAAAATTTCTTCCTAAAATTGTTCTTCGTACTCAACACCTTATGGAACAGCTGGGACAGACCAAAAACCGTAATGAAAATAATCCTGGATTTTCCACTTATGCTGTCAGTTCACAATGTAACTGGACCTTTAGACAGAGCAGGAAAAGATTACAAGGTTGTTGGTTTTTTTTCTCCCTGGTGCTAACTGCTGAACCCTGGAGAAGACTTCTGCCTGGGTGGAAATAATAGAGCACAAATAACAGCAACCCATGTAATATCCATTGGATGGGGGTCCTGGCAGACATCAAGCAGAGGAGAGAGAAAGGCAGCAATTACAAAGCAGTATTTCAGATTTAACCCAGCTCTGGGAGGGGGAAAAAGTAACATCTCTTCAAGACACAAAACCTGTTGACTCCTCAGAACTACCAGTTGTGTACGAAAGGGAATTAAAGTTGGGGTCTGAACTTCTCAGTGATGTTAATTAAAGGCTGGTGCCTCCAGAACATCAGATGAGCCACACACTGCATTTCTGAAATATTTCTGGTGCTTTTGAGAAGGATGGACTACAAAGCATCTAACCCTGCTCCTCCATTCAGAAGCAGAATTCTGACCAAGCAAATCAATCTGAGCCCCCACTTAGGAGGTCTGGGCTGGTTCAGAAATTGCCCAACATTTGGCAGCTCTGCAAACATTGAGCCCTGAAGAGGTGTCTGCAGGCTGTCCCCAAGCCCTGGACACCCTCACACAGGAAGCTGGTGGGCAAAATCCTTATTCTTGACAATTTTGTACATTTGGGATGGGAGCAAATGGCCTCAGGCTGTGCCAGGGGAGGTTTAAATTGGATCTTAAGAGCATAATTCTTCACTGAAAGAAGAAATTTTCAGGTCAGGCCTTAAGAATGGGCTGCCCAGGGCAGTGGTGGAGGTCCCATCCCTGGGGGGGTTTAAAAGCTCTGTGGATGTGGCCCTTGGGGACATGGGTCAGTGGTGGCCTTGGCAGTGCTGGGGAATGGTTGGACTCGATGATCCTGGGGGATTTTTTGCAGCTTTCCAGAATTCCATGATTCTGTGATTTTGCAGTGGGATCACCCCTACATTTCACAGCAACCACAGGAGCTGTGTGGATGGCAAACCTCCCGTGGACCCCCTGAGTTCAGACATGCCCCTGAATGCCCCATTTTGTCAGTGACAAGGGGTGGCTCTTCCAGAAAGGTGCCCAGCCCTGCAGGGCAGCTCAGCAGGCTGGACTAAGGTCTCCTTTCCTCTCAAAATTGCAAGAATCAGCCAACAGCCACCTAAACCCCCAGCCTGGAGGTGGAGAGCCACAGTTCTGGCCATCACCAAGCTTCTCCATCAAGCAGCCCCAGATCACCGTGGGATTTCTCTCCATGTTGCTGTTTTTCCTTGACTTTCTGGCCCATCACCTGCTGCCCCAAGAATCTCCTGAGCATTTCTGTGTGTTACCCTCCCTCCTCCACTATCACCCAGCACTTCCATGACAGAGCTCAGCTAAAATCTGCCACAGATTAATACTTGCCAGGAATTTTAAGCCCTGCTTTTTGGAGAGACACCTTTCTCCCCCAGGGAAGGTGGTATGCACTGACAGACAGAAAAAGAAACTTCTACAGCTGAATGGGCTCCACCCCACCCAACCCCAAACTCAGATGTGGGGAGCAGATCCCTCACCACAGTCTTTGATAGCAGCAAATCACTTTCCATTGACTTTTTGGTGCCTGAACCTTGGCAAACACTTCACATTTCCACTATGCTGTTGTGCTCTGGGCTTTCATCCCTTTCCTTTCTTTCCTTTTTATTTTTTTTTCTTTTAATCTCAAAGTCTCATTATATTTGTTGGCTTTCTCAAAGCTCCAGCTCCCTGGCGTGATGCAGAGTGTGCACGTCACGGCATGACTGGAAAAGGGCTTGTTCTTTAGGGGGGAAAAAAACCCCAAAAGCAAGCAGGACCTGGGACTATTCATGGACTGGAGAGGAGCTCCCTGGCTCAGGGGGCAGGGTGCCCACTCTGCACACCCACCTGCTCCATTCCACTCACCTCCAACAGCCTGCACTCAAACAGGACTCCCCAGGGGCCTCTGCACTGGTGGCAGCTCCAAGAAGGGGTTGTTTGGGTGCCCTGGTACATCCCTCTGCCCCTGCACCACCCTGCTGCCAGGCCCTGGCACTTCTCTAATGCCCTTTGACCCTTGTGCTGGCCTGGATGTCACCTTGCCCTCCAGGGGATGCTGCCAGCCAGTCGGGTTCCTGCAGAGCATGTCCATCCCCGTCTCCCATTTAAATTGCAGGGCATTGGGAAGGGAATTGCTGCTTCCCCACTCCCATCATGGGGCCAGGAAGCTGTGACTGGCAAAAGGAGGAGGTGGGGGAGAGGAGAGGCACCAGTGCTGCCTGCTCAGTGGCAGAGCAGCAGCCCTTCAGCACAGGCACTTTCTGCATCCATCAAAGCCACCACCCCCTCTAAAAGCAGTGTTTAGCAGAAGTGAAACTGGAAGAGGGATGTGCACCAAGAGCCCACTTGGCACCACACCACGATGTTCCTTTCCCCTGGCCAAATAATGAATGCAACTGCTCTTTAAAGCTAGTTATGAGACAGATCTGCCCATCTCCCTGCTCCCAACACCGCTTATTACACCATCCATCACAGACATCCCCCAGGGCAGGGGCCAGAGCACAGGGCTTGTGCCTCAGCCTCCTCATCCCTTCAGCTCAGAGAGCTCTGGAAAGCAGTGCCTGGCCCTCCCCTACACCAACACACACCAGGCCACTGTGCCACAGCACCTCAAGTCTTCTCAGCAGGTTTGGGTGCCAGAGCCAGCACCAGCCACGAGGGAGATGTTGGTGCTTGGAGGAGAAATGTGAGGAAGGAGCAACTCAAAAAAACCACAGGGGGAATCATGGCAGGTATTGTAACACATGGTGGGAAATGAGAGAGGTAAAGGGGGAGAAGTCAGGTGAAGGTAACACCAAGAGTGGTGCTGGCTTGCAGGAGGGTTAGGTTGAATTTCAGGAAAGGTTCTTCCCCCAGAGGGTGCTGGGCACTGCCCAGGCTCCCCAGGGAATGGGCACGGCCCCGAGGCTGCCAGAGCTCCAGGAGAGGTTGGACAATGCCCTCAGGGATGCCCAGGGTGGGGTTGTTGGGGTGTCTGTGCAGGGACAGGACGTGGATTTGATGATCCCATTTGATTTGTGGGTCCCTTCCAGCTCAGGTGACTCCATAATTCTCTGACCACTCATCCAGCACACAACCAGGTTGGGAAGGCATTTGCTGACAAGCAGCAGAAGTTGTGTCTCTGCAGAGAGGCAGAGGACAAGCCTGACAGTGCTGAGGTCAGCCCAGGGGGAAAAGACCTCCCTCATGGCTTAGCTTCTATCAGGAAAATATGCAATGAGAGATGCTGGGCTAAGGATGAGTATAAGGAGTCCCAGGACAAGGACAGGGGTCCCACAAGATCTGCGTGATGCTTGAATGTGCTAGTTTGGGCTGGGGTAGAGTTAATTTCCTTCACAGTAGCTGGTACAGGGCTGTGTTTTGGGCTTGTGCTGAGCACAGGGTTGATAACACAGAGATGTTTTTGTTATTGCTGAGCAGGGCTTGCACTGAGCCAAGGCCTTTCCTGCTTTTTGTGTGGCCACAGTGGCAAAGATAATATGAAGTGAGGGGAAGGAGGAAGGGAGGGATTTTTGGAGTGATGGTGTTTGTCTTCCCAAGGCACTGTCATGTGGGAGGAGACCCTGCTCTCCGGAGATAGCTGCACACCTGCCTGACCCTGGGAAGCTCTGAATCCATCCCTTGGGCTTGCTTTGCTGTTGTGCACATTTTTTGCTGTCCCCATTAAACTGCCTTTATCTCAATCCACTCAAAAGTTTTCCAGCTTTTACCCTTCTGATTCTCTCCCTGACCCCACTGGTGGGGGATTGGAGGAGACTGTGAGAGCTTGGATGGGCCACTGCAGCATACCCCAAAAACTGCTGTGAGCTTCCCAGAAGTTGAGGTTTGGCCCTTGATTTTGCTAAAGGGGCCCAAAATCACTTGTTGCAGGAAGAGCAGAGAGAGCACCAAGCACACATACCTGGCTTCCCCAACAGCACCCCAAGTCCTCTCAGGAGGAGCTGCTTTCTGTCCAAGGGAACATGCCTTCCTTCCTCCTGGCACACCTCCTATTTTTCTAATCCTGTAACTACCTCCTGGCAATATTTGCCTTTCCCAGGACACCCCTGCAGCCTCCACAAGGAGCACCTGGATGGCATCACAGCCATCTGGATGTGGCAGCACAGGATGACCCAAGATGATGCATGCTGACCTCCGAGGTGCCTCTGTGGTCTCCTGTGGCCAAACACCCAGGATTTCCATTGGCAAGTTTGAAACCACACGTGCCAGACAGATTTTCCTGTCATGGAGAAGGTAATTGGGATGGTGCAGTTTGTGTCTGCAGGCTGGAGGAGAACCACAGAATATCCTGAGTGGGAAGGGAGCTCTCAGGGTTCATCCAGTGCAGCTCCTGTGCCTGCACAGACACCCCAACAATCCCACCCTGGGCATCCCTGGGAGCATTGACCAAACCCTCCTGGAGCTCTGACAGCCTCGGGGCCGTGCCCATTCCCTGGGGAGCCTGGGCAGTGCCCAGCACCCTCTGGGGAAGAGCCTTTCCTGAAATCCAACCCAAAACTCCCCTTCTTGCTGTTTCCTCAAGTCCAGTCTGCTCATGACAGTGCAGCCATCAGTGCCTGCCCCTCCTCTTGCCCTCATGAGGAATCTGGAGTTGTGATGATTCTAATTCCTTATTCTGCTCTTCTCCAGCTGAACAGACCAAGTGCCCCCAGCTGCTCCTCACACAGCTCTCCCTTCAGAGCCTCCACCATCCTCGTGGCTTTCTTTGGACACTCTCTCACACCTTAATGTCTTTCTTATCTTGTGGCACCCAAAAGTGCCCTCAGCACTCGAGGGCAGGGCAGCAGTGGCTGAGGGGGGTGAGACCAGTGAGGAGCAGAGCTGTGGTGACACATCCTGGTCAGGATCTCCACTGTCACTGTTGTTTTGGAAATGACCCCTGGCCCCTCCTGAGCCTGGAAACTCATCCTTGATGCCAATGGAGGTGAGAAGGAAGGAGGGGCAGGGGCTGACATGACTTTCCTCTTTCTCTAAAGGGCCAGCTACATTTTGTGACCTCCCACATCTCTCCAAGACTCATCTCAGGCATTAAAGCACTTTCTGTTGGCTAAATACATTTGATGGTTTCACAGTACAAGAACACAGAGGCAGTCTATTCCTGACCATTGCATGCTTCCCAAAACACCTAATCCACCCCTAAGATACTGACAAAATTATGCCAAAGTCAAACACCTGTGTATGAAAAACCCTACTTAAAAATTGTGATGAATTGCTTTTATTCCCTGCATCCAGTTGATGCTGTTTCATTTCTTGTCATAAGATAGCATTTCACTTCTGGGGTTGTGGCCTATTTCATCTCCCTTCAAATGAACCATTTAAAAGCCTCTCCCCACTGTCTCATTTTGCTGAAAAATTCAAGGACAATACAAAACCAGGAAAATAAATTTTCAGCCAGTGAACTGGAAAATAATCATCATCATCAAAACCAGATATTCCTGTTTTCTAGTCCCTGGCAACTCAGTTCAATAGAACTGCCACCAGCTGAGCTGCTGGCCCACCACCCACTGCTCACCCATGCACTCCCTGGTGCTGTGGGGACAGGGCATTCCTTGCCTTGGGGCCCAATATCCATGCCATACCCTAATTCCCAGCTCTCAGTTTGAAGGAACAACCTCGGAGGCAAGAGTCTGGCCACCACTGGTCAATGTACAGCAGGAGGGAGCCAGGCAGAGCTGAGCAGCAGATTGAGGACAGAGATGGGTTTTGCTGCTGCTTTGATAGACTCGGGATGGTACAGAATCAGCAAATCATTTGGACTGAAAAGATCTCTAAGATCACCCAGCACTGCCCAGGCCACCACTGAGCCATGTCCCCAAGTGCCACATCCACATGGCTTTCAAACCCCTCCAGGGATGGGGACTCCAACACTGCCCTGGGCAGTCTGTTCTAAGCTCAATGGTCCTTTCCATGAAGGAATTTTCCCAATATCCACCCTGAGCCTCCCCTGGCCCAGCCTGAGGCCGTTCCCTCTCCTCCTGTCCCTGTTCCCTGCCAGCAGAGCCCGACCCCCCCTGAGCCCCCTCCTGTCAGGGACTGTGCAGAGCCACAAGGTCCCCCCTGAGCCTCCTTTGCTCCAGGCTCAGCCCTTTCCCAGCTCCCTCAGCCTCTCCTGGGGCTCCAGCCCCTTCCCAGCTCCGTTCCCTGCCCTGGACACGCTCCAGCCCCTCAGTGTCTCTGCTGTGCTGAGGGGCCCAGAGCTGTCCCCAGCACTGGAGGTGCCCCAGCAGTGCCAGCACAGGGGACAGGACTGTCCTGGGGCTGTGTCACACCTGGCTGGCTCCCAGAGAGCAGCAGCCACAAGTATTGAACCCTGACTTCCCAGGAAGTAGCCAGACATCACCTGGCTTTGGGAAGTTGAGTATAACTCTTCTGTTTCCCTTTGCAGCCTTTGCTTCTGCTTTATTTAATTGACTTTATTGCAACAACTGCTTTTCCACTTCATTTTCTCCCCCCTGTCCTCCTGAGCAGGGCAGTGATGGAGCAGCTGGGTGGGCACCTGGTGTCCAGTTGGGGACATCCCACTGCAGTTCCTGCAGGAGTTTCCCACTCAGACCAAGGAGGGCTGAGCAAAACCAGCTCCACAAGTGTTTTTGGTGCACAATGGATGACATTTTCTCCATCTGGGCTTTGCCTGTAGCCCTTTGATCTCAAAGGAGGCTCTGCACAGAGGGAGGAGGAGAGAGTTTGGGGCTGCCAATGGGCTTTGCAGGCAGCCACCAGGGGAGAGGACCTTTTTTATAGGGTTGCATGCAAGGAGGCATTCATTATTAACAAGAAACAACTTTGTAACAACCCCAAGCCCGCTAATGTCACGCTATCTCTGCGCAGGAATCCTCCTCGCTCCTTATCTCAGCCCCAGGAGATTTGTGGGATATCAGAAATAGCAGCTGGTCAAGATAAGGTCTCTCCCAACATGCTGCTTGCTCCCAGCATCCATAAAGCCTCATCCTGACAGACCTGAATGGACCAGTGCCTGGAGCTGCTTCATCTCATCTGTTTTCAGTCCAACCCTGCTCTTTTCTAGACGTTTTGAGCAAATACAGTGAGGTTTCTTCCTCGCATTCCCATGCCTTAGACACCCATCCCCAAACCCTCCCACACACCCTCACATACTGCCAGGGGAGCACAGCAAAACTTAATCCACTCCCTGTCCCTCCCAGCTCCTAGCACGGAGGGAATCTCTTAATTTCAATTAGGAAAACCCCGCCAAGGAGGAGGGGAGCTGACAGGATCCCCCTCCCGTGGTAACACGAAACCAGGCACGCCAGCAAACAAGATGTTTATAGCCCAGTGATTCATAACACTGCAGAGTTCGCAGGAAACGTAGCACCGCTCATGGTGAAGAAATTCTCTTGTTTTCTGCTAAATATATAAAATAATCACTCATCCCCTGAGCAGCAGATGCAAATTACACCTAGTATTAGCCTCGTATGCCAACTGCTATAATTCTGGTGCAGCATGAAGCCGTTTCCCAAGGCTTTAGAAGTCCCTTAATCTGCCTTTTGACGTCAAATGACAAATTTCTTGCCTGGGATCATTAACGGGATGACTAATGAAAGCTGATAAGTGAATTTATAAATGAAATTAAAGATATTAATATTAAAGGCCAGGCTACGAGAGAGAGAGAGAGAGAGAGAGAGATGTGGATTTAGCAAACCACAACAAGGAGCGTGGTAATCTCCACGAGATTTACAGCTCCCTTCCTGACAGGCAGATGAGTGGTATTTTCCGCCTGGAGGTTGTGGAAGCTGCCAGGCTTGATGGACACTTCTCCTGAAGCATCACCACCCCCATTACCTTCAGACGCTGACTGAGATTTAAAAAGCTCCTGCTCAAGTTTAAATGCAAGTGCCAAACCAGGGATTAACACACCCCAATAGTCTTTGCAAAGAAAACTGCACCACCAAACCCTCCTGCAAACAAAACGCCCTTACTCTGCAGCCAGTCTGCTGCCAACTTTCTTTTTTTTTTCTCTTTTAAGATGAAAACACACCTCAAAGTAGAGTCTCATCTTATTCACCCCAGTATAAATGCCAAGCAACTCTTTAAAAAGATGAGGATGGGTTTTTCTGGGGGTTTCTGCACATACAAACAAGTTCAGACCTTGCCAGATGGGTGTCCAATCCCACGTCCAGGCAGCTTCACCACGAACCCACAGCTCCTTTCCGACTCCAGCTGCTCCTCACTGATGTTTGGGGCTCTCAGGAGAGACTGCTTAAATCTCAGCTCCCACCAGCTGATGGTGGCCAGCCCTGAATGGACCACACAAACATCCTGCACTGCCCCAAGGCACACAAGCAAATACAGGCACCTCCTCTGATATTACTGGGAAAAAAAGGAAAATAGAGAAGAAAGCTTCCTTTTGTCTGTAGATGCCCAGTTTTCTAGCAGAGACAGCATAAAAACCAGCTAGTTGGGAAAGTGGTCATGAGTGGTGCCTCCTCATGCACCCTCAGCCTCCAAAAAACCCCAAGATCCTGTGGGAAATAGTGCCTTGATCTAGCAGTGTGACTGAAGGAAGAGTCAGATGCCAGGGGGAGAATGAGGAATCCCAGAGACACACAGGAAGCACAGCTGGGGAGGGCACATTTGCTAGGGGATGTTTCTCAGTCCCTTCCTTCTCTGGAGGAACCCAGGGTGGGGAGCAGCTGCAGCAAAACAGATGCCTCAGGGATGGTTTTTCTGAATGCCTTTTAGAGACCGCTCCCAGCCTGGAGAAAAGGACAAGAGAATGTTTCCACAGCAGTTCTTAGCTCCAGAGCTGGACGCATGGTTTGGGAGGCAGTCCAGTTCCATCACTCCTGCTCCAAGAAGTCCCAGAAGGTGCTCGTGGCTGGTGCTCCCCCCTGCTTAGGGACACACCCGCTCTCTGGAACATTTGGGAAAGGACACGGATGGGTGGGGTACGGTGACAGCTCCACAGCACCACTTGGCCTTCCCATAGAGAGGCAAAAAAGAGCAAAAGCAGCACCAGCCAATGGCTCTGACTGACCTGAGGATCACCCACACCTCGGGGTGTCACCTCCAGGCAGGGCAGCCACTGGGAGCAGCTGGGACCACAGGGATGTGGTGGGAGAGACAGAGACACCTGGATCCTTACCCCAGCTACCAAAATCCTCACCCAAACACTTCCCCACAGGCATGTCCTCACTTCACAGGCTCCCAGCCCACAGGGATGCCCCTAATTATCTGTCTCCACACCCTGCATCTTTGCTGCTTCCGGCACTTCTTTGCTCCTGACCCCACTGGGTGTAGCCCCTCAAGCCAACAAAGAGATGATGTTCATTACAGAGCCACAAGCCACACACGAAACTTTCCTGCAGGCACATTTTGCAGCCTTTAAAGAGAGGGAGAGAAAACAACAGAGGTTAAGGACACTTACCAAGAGGGATCCACGACAGCATGGGGCCAGCCAGCCCAATCCAGCTGGGGCTGGGAAATGCAAAGGACCATCAGGCAGGAAAATGTGTGAGAAAAGGTCTTGGGAGACTGCAAAACTGAGCAGAGGAGGAGCAGAAAGGGTTAAGAAAAGGTGGAGAGGAGGCATGGAGCAGACAAGGGTTTGCTTTCCCTCCATCCTGGCTGCTGCTGAGCTCTCCAGCACAGGAGCCCAGTCCTTGCCACCACCAGGACCTGTTGCAAGAGGCTGAGGAGCGATTGCATTTTCTTTTATTTTTTGAGGAATAATTTAGTCTTTCTCAAAAGACACAGTTTTCTCACTAAGAAAGTTTTGGAGTAAGACAAGACCACACAAGGATTTAACTTGTGGATCTCCCATGGGGTCTTGTGCAGAGTTGCTTGGGAAACCACTTTGGCAAGCCTAACTGCAGACCAACCCGCTCCACCTACCCAAACTGGACCAAAAAAGGGAGAAAACTACCATTTTCCCCACTGGGTGTTGTACCCACTTCCACTGCTTCCCTGAAGGCCCCTGCCCTGGCCCCACTTCAGTCCCACATCCCCCTTCTGCTTCCCAAACCCCCATATCAGCTGGAACCTCTGCAGAGTGCTGACTTGTGAGTTTTGAGGACCAAGTTTGCCATAAGCAGCAGCTTCAAGCTCTACACTATGAACAACCCCTTAAGAGAAAAGCCAGGAGCTCCAGAACACCCAAACACCATGAGATGCCTGAGAGTCACAGCATTTGGCAATGCCATCACACCTCTTCCAGCTGCCAAACCAACTCTGTTCCTGGGGGTTACAGATATTGGAGACAATTTAACGTAGGAGAAAACCTTTTGCAAATCTCCCCTTGGATTTTTCACTCATTAATTTAACACGTCCCAAAACGAGCACTCGCAGGGTAGGGGTGGGAAAGGCTTTTCTCTGCTGTCCTGCTGCAGTGCCTGTCCCTTTTTGAACACCTCTGGAGATAAGAACCTTCCAGTTTAGACATGAGGCGGCCCCAGTGCATGGTTTGGGGTTAAACTAGCACATGAAGGGGTGGGAGGGGATGCCCATGTCCTTGCTACCCCCAAAAGAGCTCTGCTTCCACCTCTGCACCTCCAGCAGTTGCCACCATCATCCTGGTTGCCACTCTGGTCAGTGGAGACAGACGAGCCAGTCTTGGATGTTCCATGTGCTCCCTGAGGTACCTGTGGGAGTTTCTCCTACAGCTTTTGGGGCAGTGCCTGCCCCAGCCATGCTCCATCCTCCCCTTTCAGCTACCAAGGAGCTGCTCAGGTTATGAGCAGGGTTTGAAGCAGCAACAAAAATGAAACTTAAGACTTACTCTAGGACAGTCCTTCCAGAAAGGTCACAGAGGAGGACTCAGGGTGACTCTGTGAGGACAACCCCACCCTGCCCAGGGCACCCCGAGCAATGCTGGGCTGTGTCCCCAGCGTGTCCTCAGCACCCCGTCCCCCTGCAGCAGAGCAGCTCCGGGGTTTTGTGGCAGACACACCCCCCCGACCACCCCCGAGCTTCACAGCTTCTGCTGCTGCCTCCCTCGCGCACCAACTCACCGGTTCTTAAATAACACACTTCCACGGGGCCAGATCCGCACTCAGCAAGGTAAATCCAGATCAGCTTTCTTTAGGCTTTGCTGGTAATTCCCAGCATGAGCAAAACGTGACCACTACTTGTTTGTCTTTCTCTTAGAAAGGGTGGAAGCTGTGCCACCAGCCCAAAGCCCCTGTGAGAGACCCGCCAGCCCAGCTCCCATTTGCCATCATTAAACGCATGCAGATGGGTGTGAGACCTTTACACAACTCTTACATAAATGAACCTAAGAGCCTGTTTGGTACGTGTTTGGGATTATCCTTCTCCCTTTTACTGAAGGGATTTATTTCAGGGAGGCCAGGGGTACAGGTTGGTGCTGGAGAGATGTCTAGGCTTTACAGAAATCACTGCATGTGCCTCCACACCCACAGCAGCACCACCAGCACATGACCTGCCTTGGATTTCCTCAGCCCGCGATGCTAAAACAAAAACAAAAACCAAAAACACAGAAACAAAAAAAAGAAAAACAAAAGACCAAAAACCAAAGAAAAAAAAATCATTTTCTTTGTACCAGGTGGCTTTTTCAAGACTCAAACGTGGCTTTTCAAGAGTGTCAAAGGAATTAAGTCATTAAAATGTGGATGAGTTTGATGGATTATGAGCTATGAAAGCCTGGTGGTTACTGACTAATAAGGCTGGGAGGTGGAGGAGGGGGGGATGTTTCCTCTTGTAAGGATGTGTTTCTAACAAGACAGGTCAAAAATATGATGCAGATGATAAATTGCTTTAAAAAGTTGCCATTAACCCAGCAGTTTTCTGCATTATTAGATTACCAAGGCATCCTCGGAGTGGGTTGACCACGCAGCTCTGCTCTGTAGCAGGGCTAATTTGCAGAGTGAGACCTGGGGTTGTTACTGCAGTGAATCCCCACTCCCAACAAAGGGGCAGCTGCCGGCAGGTGTCCGTGGAGGGGATGGGTTTATCCGTGTCAGGGTTCAGGGTGGGGGACAGGAGAAGGGGGATTTTTTTATTTTTTCCCACGCCATAACCCGAATCTCATTGTCTCACGTGGCGTGGGGTTGGTGGGGGTGGGGGGGTTGAATTTAAAATGAAAAGGAAACGGAATAAAACAAAACAAAAAAATAAAAAGGGGTGGGGGGAAGGTGGGAGAAGGGGGAGAAAATAATAATTTAAAAAAAAAAAAAAAATCACATCGGAAAATGATCAGCCCCAACAGGCATGCATGTCTCCCTTCATGCAAGCGAGAAGCACAGCCTCCCTCCTCGGGATGTGTATGGGGACATGTGTCAGGCACGGAGGAGCTCAGCGCTGGCCCGGGGCGAGGATGGAGCGAGAACAAAGGGCCACGGCATACACTACATCCAGGGGGGAGCAGGGGGGCACCCCGCCGGGGCTCATACAGAGGGGGACAGGATGGCCAAACAGTCACCGAGGTACACGGAGAAGGAAATATGGAGGAGGAAATCATAAATAAATGTTTATAGAGAAAACCAACCAAACTCAGGATAGAGCTAGGAGAGAGGTGGAAAGGCACAGCCTTGCGAAATGATGCGTCTCTGGGAGGGATGCTGGGGTAAAGGCAGGGCGGACTGCAGGAGCCACTGGCTTTTGTTTGGTTTGCCAGCGGCTCCTCGTGAAATTTTAGCGGGTGGGAACCACCGACCTGCTGAATTTGTCTTCCTCTCATTAAAGACCAATCACCAACCCTGCGTCTCCCCCCCGCTTCTGTGGAAATGTAATTAAAGACAAGATGCTCCCCCCGCCTCCCCTCCCAGCCCCATCTCCTGGCTTTGGGAGCCCTGACTTCCCTCAGTTCCTCGTGGCATCCAAGCCAAAACGGGGAGGTTTTTACAGGACCATTCTGCAGACCTGGGAGAGGAGGTCTGCTGCAGGCACAAGGAGAGGTGACCACTATTATTATCATCGCTTTGCAGCCGCAGCAAAACTGCTCGCTGACCGCAATTCATCCATTCCTCCACGCTTCCAATCTCTTAAGGCTCCCCATGACTTTCTCCCAACACCATAGTTTGCCTTTAATTTTTTTTCCTTTTTTTTTGTTTTTTTTTTTACCAAATTGTGTTTTTATTCAGAAGATGGTGGGCCTGGAGGCTTCGAGCAGGAAAAAAAAAAAATAAAAAAACCAAAAACGTAGTTACAACATTAGCAGCTGGGACGTTTTTACGAGCCCTGCCTTGCAGGGGTCTAGTGGAGATATTTATAGCGTGCCAGTCGCTGCGGGACCGAGGCACGGCAACTTCTCGCCTGGCAGATGGTGGGCAGGGCGCTCGCAGAGATGTATATGTTTAAATATACAGCTTAAAGATTAGAGGGGGATTTTTTTTAAATTTTTTTTTTTCTAATACAGGTTGGTTTACCTCTTCTTAATCAGGAGTTTCGAAAAATGAACAATTTCCCCCTCCCCCCCATCCATCCAGAGGGATCAGTCTGGTAAGGAACGTGTAATGTTGTAACTAGAATGAATAAGCAGCAGACCCTTCATCAATTTTTTTTTTTTGATTAATATTGAGAGATTGGATTTGTACACTTTTTTTTTTTTTTTGGCTATTCTGCGGTAAAACCAGAATTCTGCATCGGCACAACAGCAATACAGACTGTGCGCTGGGGAGTATGTACACACAGACTAATGCTGAGGGTAGATATGGGATAGGAGGCAGGGGGTTGGAAAAAATACATTTAAAAGCCCCCATATCTGTTCTACGAGGGAGAAAAAAATCCACTCACTCAAACCTCACGATGAGGGGAAAGCAAGGAAAAAATCTAAACAGCAGGATAAGACAATAAATGGGAAAACAGCAATAGAAAAAGCACACTAGGTTAATATAGGAAAACTAGTTTCTTTATTGAGAGATCGTATATTAGTATTAGTGGAATCGTGTGTAACAATGTCATCATGCACACAATACAAAAAGGCAAGGCCCACCATGCTATGGAAGGGCAACAGAACAAAAGCAGCGTACACTGAGCAGATGTATAGGCTACAGCACATTACATTTCAGCAGGGTATGTCTCTACAGAGAGATTTACATCAGAAACTAGGTAATGTAAAAAAATACAGACCATGCTTTAGTTTTAGTACAAGAAAAAAGGTGGAGATACACAACCAAAGGATATTCGGTACAGAAAAAATTACCCACAAAATAAGAAACAGGAAGTAATTTAGCACAGCAGAAAAAAATGTTATCCCTGTTTAATGGAAAACCATTTTGCCAGTCGTCTCTTTTCGGCAGCCCGGTTTGGGTTTTTTTTTTGGAGTTTTTTTTGGAGGGGTGTGCCGGCGGGACGGGACACTTGTGGCAGCAGGGAGGGGACGGGGCTGGGGGCGATGCCCGCGGGGACAGCGGTGTCACCGCGGGGACAGGGATGCGGCTGCCGGGGCCACCTCAGCCGCTGCTTCACCACACACATCCCGCTCCCCAACTCTCCGCCAGCCCGATTTTCGGAACCGCGGCCAATCGCTGCGCTTCCCCTCCCCGAATTTAATGGGTTTTTAATTTTTTTTTTTTTTTTGTAGTTTTTTTTCAGCAGGGAGGTGTGGGACCAGACGAGCCCAGCGTGGTCCCTTCCAACCTCAGCCGCCCCGTGGGTTTTGTGGGTTTGGCCGCAATTTGGGGGCGCCTGCCTCTCTCCCCCCACCCCACCCCAAAGAGCCTCAGCGACGACGACCACAGCAAAACGAATCCACTTAACAGGAATTTACAGTGCAAATGTAACTCAGCTACTACACAGGATGGAGGTACAAAAATGGCTGTTATCGGCTACAGCTACGCTGGGATGGCCTGGTGGCTACGGCGAGGGTGGGGGGGGGGGGGGGGGGGGGGAAGGGTTAAATTAAAAAATAAAATGAAATCCGTAAAAGAAGAACGGGAGGAGGGGAGGGGGGGGAATGGATCTACCGCAGCGGAGACGGGAGGTGCGGGCGGGAGGGGAGTCCCAAAACGTGGTGTGTGTGGGGTGGGTGGCCCCCCAGACCGGGGGATGCCGCCGGGCTGCGTGAGGTGCGCTGAGGGGAACGCTGAGGGGCAGCCCCCCCCTTCCTGCCGCCGGGGACCCGGGACGCGCCGCCGCCGCCCCCCCTCGCCGCCGCTAGCGGCCCCGGGACGCGAACCCGCGTTGCCGGGAGCGGTACCTCTGTTGCGCACGGAGCCGAAGACGGGCAGCACCAGGTATCCGACGTGCACCAGGACCATGCTGCGGCCTTTGTGCCCCCCGGACGCGCCGGCGACTGGCGGCGGCCGCGCTCGGCCGGCACACAAAGGGGCGCGCGGCCAATGGCAGCGCGGGGGCCGCCGCGGGACACGCCCCCCGCCTCGCGGCGGCCAATGGGAGGCGAGGGCGGGGCGCCCCGCGCGCCAGGGGGGCGCGCGCACGCGCGCGCGGCGGGCTCGCGTGCGCGCGCACCCGCCTGCCCGCCCGCCCGTCTGTCCGTCTGTCCATCCCTCCATCATCCATCCATCCATCCATCCTTCCATCCATCTATTCATCCATTCATCCATCCATCCATCCGTCCGTCTGTCCATCCATCCATCCATCATCCATCCATTCATCCTTCCATCCATCCATCATCCATCCATCCCTCCATCCATTTATCCATCCATCTATCCATCTATCCATCCATCCACCATCCCTCCATCCAC
>JAVTVJ010003420.1:0-28485 GCA_034509425.1 Eopsaltria australis
CTCAGGTTCATCTGCAAAAGAAGGCAAGCCAGAAGAGCTCCCGTGGCACTGCTGAAGATTCTCCTTCAGGCCACAGTGGCAGTGAGTGCACCTGGGTGATTGGTGCCCTCCAAGGCTCTCCCTCATCTCTGCCTGCCCCTCGGGAGCAGGGCCAGAGGGACCCCGTGCCTGCCTGCAGTGGCCCCACACTGGGATGGAAGGAGCCCCTTGCGGGGCACTCAGGGCAGGAAGGACTCCCTGGAGGTGCCAGCAGCTCTAAGCTGAGCCCCAGGCAGGGCCGGGGCTTGGCTGCGGCAGCGGGAGCAGCTCAGGCTGCCTGGGGCCGGCAAAGGAGCCACTGCGCAAGGCACAGCCCCGGGCCACAGCCCTGGGCCCGGCCCCTTCCCTCTCCGCTCTTCTCCGTGGCTGCACAGAGCCCACGGAAGGCAAGGAGCAACTGGCATTGCACAGGGGGAGAGGATTGACAGCTAAATGCTCCTTGCTCCCACTGGCAGCGATCCTGTGGGACCACTCAGGGCACAAGAGTAGAAAGTTCCAGGCCAAGATTCCAGAATCCATCAATCTTCAGGGAAAGGGCCCAAG
The DNA here is from genome assembly GCA_034509425.1 of Eopsaltria australis. Classification (NCBI taxonomy): domain Eukaryota; kingdom Metazoa; phylum Chordata; class Aves; order Passeriformes; family Petroicidae; genus Eopsaltria; species Eopsaltria australis. The sequence goes on from JAVTVJ010003420.1 coordinate 583, forward strand.
AATCTTAACTCTGGACAATGATTACACTTGGACAATGATTCCTGTGTTAGGAAAGGGTTGCTGTGAACTTACCATCATCAAGCTGCAAGAGCTTTATACCATTGTTTACCAGCATTTCCAAACGATGCAAGTCACGAGCCCAGTCTAGAAGGGAGCACAGAGCAGAACCATTGCATGATGTGCTGGGATTCCCTTCTCTAGGGAACTGAGCACTGCAAGGGGATCGGCTAATGCTGTGTGCCCGCACTGCCCAGCAGCAGAGATGGCAGCTCAAGCCTCAGCAGGGCTCAGGCCCAGAGGCACAGCAATTACTTCCTGAGCCTGCTCCTGGCATCGCCTCCCTTCCTGCAGCAGAGGCTAGCACGGAGCCACTGCTTCCTCTGGGAAACTCAGTCTTCATCACAGTCTCTCCTTTCATCTCTGTAGAGATGGAACCATTCCCCATGGAGGAGGGGGCATATTCAGGACACAGTACTTGTCAAAGTCACAGGTAAAGATCAGGAAAATGCCCAGGCTTGTGGGGCTGCAAGAGCTCCTCCAAACAGCAGCCTGTCCTGATCTCCCCCCAGAGACTGGGAAATTGCAGGGCATCTCAGGGTGTGCCTGGCCCCTGGTGCAGTTTGGGCACCCTGGCAGCTGATGCCAAATGCCTTCCTGCAGAGGCTGGGAGAAGCTGCAGCCAGGCCAGGCTGGGAAACAGCCCTGCAGGGCGTGAAAGCAGCTGCGGGGCAGCCAGGCTGCCACGGATCCCTTCCCGCTGTGCCGGGCACGGCATGTCCAGATGTGCAGCAAAAGCCCCCGGCTGCTGAGCGCCAGGAGAAGGCTCAGGGACATGCACCCACCTCGGCGTCTCTCCAGATCAATCAGCCTCTGATGCATGCGTTTGGATGCCTTTGGGGACTTAATGTTTCCTGTAAGTTTGTTCCTCCGTCTAGGAGGACCTTGAGAGAAAGTGTTTCCATTTCAGACAAATGGATTCCACAGAAGCAGAGCTCAGCCTGTGGGCTCAGCAGGGACACACTCCTCACCCCTGCGATGGGAGCCAGGCTTGTGTGGAGCAACCAGCAAAGGAGCTTGATAAGTCCTCCCTGCAGACACATCTGTAACTCAACAGCCCGAGAAGCTTCTGTCACCTGGTTCCTGCCAGGCTGTCAGTGATTATTCTTTCATAAACACTGGCAACATACCTGCAGGAGGCTCCAGGGGCTGCAAATCTTTATGAAGCCAAGGTGCTGGAGAAGCCTTGCCAGCACCCACACCGAGAAGGGAGCACAGATCAGAACCATTCCATGCTGTGCTGGGATCCCCTTGTGCCTTAGGGACGTGGGCACTGCAAGGTGCTCGGCTAAGGCCGTGGGAGGCAGATGTCAGTGGACATGGCCAAAGGTGCAGAGGGGCCTGGGGAGCTCTGGGCTGGCTCCTGGTCACTCTCCACCCTCTTTGCATTCCCTGGGCAATATCCCTGGAGGGGCAGCTGCAGCAGCCCAGGGCCCCTGGGAGCTCTGTCCCTCCCACCGTGGAAACCCTCCCTAAAGCCCTGGGGAAAACTGCAGCAGGCAGGCAGTGCCACAACCATCCCTCTCTCCCTCCTTCCCCTTGCACAGCTCCCCCAGCCCAAGAGGACACAGTCAGGCCCTGTCAGGACACACAGGAGCCCAGCTCTCCCCCTCTGCCCTTTCCCCACCATGGGCACCCCCTGCAGCCGCTCCCGGGCTTGGGGACGTGTCTCCCACGCAGGGACCCCAGCAGGACTGCTCAGCACCCGAGTGCCCTGAGCCTGCTCGCGATAATTCCTGTGTGCTGTGCCGGCCTTGTGCGGGCTGTGCCCGCACTGCCCAGCAGCAGAGATGGCAGCTGAAGCCTCAGCAGGGCTCAGGCCCAGGGGCACAGCAATTACCTCCTGTCACTGTGCCTGGCATCGCCTCCCTTCCTGCTGCCAATGGGCCATTGCTTTCTCCAGGAAGTTCTGCCTTCAGCACAGCCTCTTCATCCACCTCTGCAGAAAGGAAGAGGGACAGCTGCATCAGATGGGGCTGTTCCCCAGCAGGAAGGCGGCATCTCCAGGAGGCAGTACTTGTCAAAAACATGGATAGGGGTCAGGAAGTCATCCAAGCTTTGGAGCCGGGCCAGGGCCCGCCCTCGTCCAAACAGCCCCTACACCTGATCTACTCCAGCAGCAGGAAATTGCAGAGGATCTCAGGGTGTGCATGGCTCACAGTGCAGTTTGGGCTGCAGATGTGCAGCGAAAGCCCCTGGCTGCTGAGTGCCAGGAGAAGGCTGAGGGACATGGACCCGCTCCGCTGTCTCTCCAGATCACTTAGCATCTGGTCCATGTGTTTGGAGGCCTCCATGGACTTATTGTCTCCTATAGGGTTGTTCCTCCATCTAGGAGGGCTTTACAAGAAAGTATTTGCAATTTACCAGAAACGGATCCCGTGGAACCAGTGCTCAGCCTGTGGGCTCAGCAGGGACACACTACTCACCTGTGAGATCGGAGCCAGGCTTGTGTGGAGCACCCAGCAAAGGCGCTTGAAAAGTCTTTCCTGTAGACACACCTGTAACTCAACAGCCAGAGGGGCTTCTGTCACCTGGTTCCTGCCAGGCTGTCAGTGATTAGTCTTTTAGGAACGTTTGCAACATACCTGCAGGAGGCTCCAGGGGCTGCAAATCTTCATGAAGCCAAGGTGCTGGAGAAGCCTTGCCAGCACCCACACCTAGCAGGGAGCACAGATCAGAACCATTCCATGCTGTGCTGGGATCCCCTTGTGCCTTAGGGACGTGGGCACTGCAAGGGGCTCGGCTAAGGCCGTGGGAGCCAGATGTCAATGGACTTGGCCAAAGGTGCAGAGGGGCCTGGGGAGCTCTGGGCTGGCTCCTGGTCACTCTCCACCCTCTTTGCATTCCCTGGGCAATATCCCTGGAGGGGCAGCTGCAGCAGCCCAGGGCCCCTGGGAGCTCTGTCCGTCCCACCGAGGAAACCCTCCCTAAAGCCCTGGGAAAACCATCCCCAAAGCTTCCCAGGGAGAAGGGAGCTCTGTCCCGGGAAAGGGGAGCCAGGCCTGGGCTCACCTGCTCCCCTTGCTCCCCGCGGAGCAGCCTGGGCAGCCCTGGCACGCAGGGCCACTGCCAGGAGGAGCAGGAGGAAGAGGCGCAGAGCAAGGGCCATGGTGCCTTGCCCTGAGCCACTCGTGCAGCTCTTGCTGCCACCACTGTCCTGACACTGCTGTCCCAAGGTCAGCACCACTGCTGCCGCCGCCACTGCTACTGCTGCACCAGTTGTGGTCAAGGACCGACTGCTCACTCGTGGTGCTGTGCAACCATGGCGCTCTGGCAGCTCTGTGACCTCAGAGCCTGCTGTGACCTCAAGGCGGGGGCAGGATTGTGTGCGAATGGATCTCCAGAGCTGCGCTCCCAGTGGAAACTATGTCCTGTCAGGCAGCTCCATCCCATCTATTTTTTTCACAAGAACTGATTTCTAGGAGATTGGATAAGTGAGACCTTTCATGGTTCTACCTGCAATAGCAATGTCAAGTCCCAAATCCAACTCAGAATTTACAAAGAAACAAAATATTGTGCAGAGAAATTTTTTTCATAGATTAATAGGATAGATAGATAGATAGATAGAAAGACAAGGCCGATAGAAAGATATGGATGCACTTGCCTGCATAACTTTGTATAGGAAGGGATGGGGAAGTGAGAGGTTATCCTGTTCCACAGATGGAAAACAATCTTTTTCCCAGAAGAATCAGCTTCCTTCTTCAATGAGCACCAGGGCGCCTGAAGACCCCACCAAGACGGCCCTGTGACCCCAATGGCCTGTGCATCCAGCACCTCCAGAAAGTAATGCCAGCCTCTTAATACTAGAGTGGTGTTAAAGAGCTTTATTCCCGAGTTTTGGTGCCAAGAGGAATGAACTGAAAGCAGTTCTGCACGAGCAGCACTGAAAATCACAGCCAAAAGAAGGATGGAGCCAAGGTGTCCCACAAGCATGGCCCAAGCAGCCTCCTTGGATCCTCCTTCAGCCCTGGCTCCACTGCAGCCCCACTGTCACCAAAAAGAAAAGGGCCTTACTGAGAGCAAGCCAATTGAACTCTCTCCCAGGACAGACGTAGAGGGCAAAAAATGAAAAAACCCCACAGGATCAGCCACGCTTGCCAGCAAGAAGGGTTGTTACTCTCTGCACCTCAACACTTGCCCAGTGTGTTCACAAATGTAAGCGGGATCTGAGCTGTGCCCTCGGAAGGAGCAGAGCCGGCCTCCCCTCAGGGAGAGAAGGCAGGGCCTCAGCTGTAGCCCGGGTGCCTCCTGTGCCCCATGGCTGTCAGTGTGTGTTTGGCTGCAGCCCAGGGCCACTGCGCTGCTCGGCAGCCCCAGCGGAGCCCCATGGCAGCCCCGGCCTCGGCCCTTCCCCGCCGGGACCCTCACCCGGCCCGGCCCGGCCGCGGGAGCCGGCCCGACCGGGGCGTGGCGGCTGCAGAGGGAACCCGGCCCCGGGGATGGGCCCCGCCCGAGGCTTTGCAGGGCGCGTCGTGCCGGCTTTGCACAGCCCCGAGCCACAGTGGCCCTTGGCTGTGCTGAGAGGGGTGAAAAACGGCCTCGAGTTTAAGCCAGCTGCGCAGCTCCCGAGGGATCCCTGCACACCTTCCAGAGACACCAAAATATGCCTGTGTGTGCCTCCCGAGGGATCCCTGCACACCTTCTAGAGACACCAAAATATGCCTGTGTGTGCCTCACGAGGGATCCCTGCACACCCCAGAGAAAGCTCAAAATATCCCTGTGTGAGTCTCAGGAGGTGCAGGCGCAGCTGATGGCAGTGACGGAAATGTGCCCTCAGCCCAGGGACGCTCAGCATGGGCTCCCCCGGCCCCTGGGGCCCCGCCGCTGGTCACAGCAGCCCCTCCCTGCCTGCCTCCTGCCTGCCCACCGCGTGGGCATCCACGGCTGCTGCCGGCCATGGAGCTCAGCCAGGGCTGGTGCCGTGTGGCCTTTGCTGGGGGTACCACGCGGACACTGGTGCAACAACTGCATTTCTTTATTTGAACATAAAACATAGGCCAAAATCCCCTAAAATTTGGGGTTTTAGGGGGATCTCAGCTGTATTTCATGGTGAATTTGGGCGATTTTGGAGGGAATGTGGTGGATTTTGGGGGGAGTGTGGGGGAGTTTGGGTGTCCCTGAGCAGTTTAGGGGGTCTCTGCAGGATTTTGGGGGGAATTGGGGGGATTTTGAGGGTAATTTGGGAGATTTTGGCCTTACCATATTTGTCCGTCATTAGCGTAAAGGGCGTGGCCACTCCTAGTGATCACGGGGCCTTCTTTGAATCAAAAGGAGCGTGGCCTAACGCCAACATCCACACTCCAACCTCATTTGCGTAAAGTCTGTGAATATTCATATATTATTTGCATAAATAAAGGTGTGATTCAATTAAATCTCAGCAATTCCCTTGTAATAAACTTCATTTGCATAAAAAGCAGAGTCCATCAGTGTTAGCTCCTGACCTTTGACATTGGGTAGCTGTCCCCTCCCAGGCTGGGCCAACGAGCAAAAGCCCAGTCTCTGCTCACAGCCTTTCGCTGATCAGTACTTCCAAGCTGGTCTGCAGGGGGACAGAACAGACTCTTGTCCTGGCTGACTCCTGACTTTTGAATGCTCCTCATAATAGACATAAAGGTACATCATTTTCCCTACACCCTGTATTTAAGAGACTTCAGAGCTACTTTACATGATACAGTAAAATCTCATGGTCATGGCAGCACCTGTAAAAAACCAGAACACCTTTTTGTCTGAACAACCACCTGAATGCAGAGACTGCAGTTTAAACTCTTGCAAGGTCAAGTGTAAAGTTATAAAATCCTCGATCCAAGTCCCTTTGCGGCTGGATGCCTCCACCTCCCGTGTGTCCTCGAAGCCCCTAACCCTCAGGTGGGACGACGAGGGAACCGCAGGGATTCCACAGGGGCTAGAGGTGCTGGAGGGTCGGGGTTATTCCCTTGGATCACAGAAGTACAGCGGAGAAACAGGAGCGACTCTTAGCTCGGCAACAGAGAGAGTTTTATTCTGCTCTGGATCCGGGGGCTAAGAGCCCTGAACTGGCGTCGTGTGTGAACTTAAATACAACATAGTTAAACCAATCAGGGATCGGGAGTGGGGAGGAGTTAGGGTGGGACTAGGGATTTACAACCACTGGGAAGGGAGAAGGGGAGGAGATAGGGGTGGATAACGAATCAACAACTGAGGAACAGAGAACTTTCCAGAACTGGGTGTAAACCTGAAACAAGAGTGACAAACAATAGAACTAATAACTACTAAGTGGGAGTGACAACTTGGATAGACTAAACCATTGTGATTTCTAGGCTTGGGGGAACTCCTCAGCAGGTGGACTAATCCACCAGGAACGATCTATAGGTTTTAGGGGCTTCATCTCTAGAGAGACAACCCCAACAGTCAAGGAATAGACTTGCCACCTTTATTTTAGTGTTGCTAGCTAAGCAGGCAGTAGCCCAAGGGACTTGTCCTTTTTACAGAGTGAAAGGGACCATCCAAAGGGACCTTTGCAGGTTTGGCAGGTGGGTGCCCATCAACAATCAGCAAGAATCCCCAGAGGCTGTTGAGAATTCCAGAGAGCTTTCCCTGCTGCTCTCTAACCAGCTCTAGGTCCTGTCCCACACTTCTCAAGAGTGTGCTTGGAAGCAGAAGGCCCTCAAGATTTTCAGCACGAGCCTCTGCCTTCACCCTGAATGGCAGCATGCTACTCCCAACGTCCCAAGGTAAGAGCCTGGAATTCTGAAGACAAAGCTTCAGTTCTGAAGATCAGCATTATTTCAAGCTACTTGGTAAGGAACGAGGGATGTTCAATGCCCTGAACAAGGAAGCAAACCCAAGAGAAACTTGAGATTTCACTCAACATCCTCATGGTTTACCTGCTGCTCAGTTCAGGGCTGGGTGGCTTGCTTTCGACTTCCCACAGGAGTGTGCTCAGCAGCACAAACAGGAGCCCAAGGCTCACAAGAGCTTTGCTGGCTTTAGATGTCAGAAAAATAACCTTCACATTGTGGCTTTTTTTTTTCTTGAGACCCGTCCATGGAATGTAAAAACATCAGAAAAGGTCTGCTCCCTGCCAGCTGCTTGGAAAGGCCTTGTCGCTGCCTCTCCGTGACTGCCAGTCGGCCCTCAAGGGCAGCCTTCTCCTCTCTGTAGACCTGGGCCAGTGCGTGCCCTTGGCCAGAGGATTCCCAGCAGAGCTGCTCTGGAGCCCTGCTCGACGACTCTTGCTCCTGGGAAACCTAGAAGCGGGACAAGGTACAGCTCTAGCCCTTCCTCGGGAGCCCTGTGCAGAGCCAGCCAGTGCCACCTCGCAGGCAGCCGGAGGACAGGGAGCACCTGTACTCTGGGCTCAAAGTTGCACAGCATCTGCCCTATGCAGCTCTGATACCCTGGGCTGCCAAAAGCCTCTGGCACTGTTACCTTGGAAGTGCTGTGGCAGGCCCTGCTGCCTTGCCTGGGACCAGACAGCTCCTTCCCGACAAACATCCCTATTCCAAACTCCGTGTTCTCTCCCAAAAATACCGCATCTTCCACAACTGCCACAGGGCAAACAAAATTTCTACCAGGGTCTATTCCAGTGCTGGGCATTTTCAGGAAGGTTAGGGAAGGCAGTTTTGCTCACTGAAGCAAGCAAAATATACAGGATTTCCCCTTCTACAACAAAACGCACGTCAAAGTGTCACCTCTAGTGTTCAAAGAAGCTCTCTGCAATGAGGGGATGCTTGGCTGGGAATTGGCTCTTGTGGTGAGCAGTCATTTAGCGACTGATTGAAGTCTGGCTGATGTGGTCAAGGCAGAGTCTGTTTGTGCAGCAGTTCACACCAATACCACTTACTTGTCCTACACGAAGAAGGTATCTAATGGCCCTTGCTGGTATTCAAGCTTGAAGAATTTAAGCCAGTGGTTTTGAACTCTTTTCTTCAAAAGCAAAACCTCTGCTGTGTATTTGCCAAACCTACCACATACCCCAGAACTGAGACTGTCTGACAGACCATCAGAAACAAACCCTTAACTTGCAGCTATCCTGTAACACCCAATCCTAACCTCCCCTGGCACAGCTTAGGGCCATTTCCTCTTGTCCTGTCCCTGTTTCCTGGGAGCAGAACCCAACCCTCACCTGGCTGCACCTTCCTGTCACAGGGAGTTGTAGATAGCGAGAAGGTGCCCCCTGAGCCTCCTTTTCTCCAGGTTGAGCACCCCCTCAGCTCCCTCAGCTGCTCCTCATCACACCTGTGCTTCAAACGCTTCCCCAGCTCCATTCCCTTTTTTAGAGGCTCTGTGGCTGCCCAAAGTAACAAATTTTTGGAGAAGCACGCATCACTTTGTTAATGAACATGCATCTCCCTGGCTAATAAATGCATGTGCCATCTTGAGCCAGGTGTGCACAGCAGTGTCCCTGTCTTTTACTGCCAGAAACAGCATCTGGGCTGCTCTAGCTGGCACAATTCCTGTTCCCACAGGGGCTGCCTAGGAATAAGGTGTCCAGAGCTGTGCTAACATCATCCCTCTCTTGCTCCAGCAGATCCTTCTGAAGCTGCAATTCCTCCAGTGTCTGCCTCTTGACTTCCAGCTCGCTCTGCAATGGTGGGTCTCCTCCCTCGAGTGCAGCCACTGTACAAGAAGGGGCGAGACAAGTTTTCAACGGAAAACCAGTCTCATTTCCAACATCAACCTCCATCCTGTCCTGCTGCTCTGCCTTTTCTACGTGGGCTGATGCTTCCTTCCGCCGCTTGGTGTTCTTCTGGCACAGACACAAGGCTCCTGGCTCTGGGATTCCAGTGCATTGCTGCAGCATTTCCCAAAATTTTCACAGTCACTGCAGAGACAAGGTTCAGTCAGAAGAATGAAGAGGCCTGGAGAGTCCCCAATCCCATTTGCAGCACTCAGCATGGAGCAGGGGGCAGTGGGCTAAGGAAGACCTTGCTCTTTTCCTCCCAAGGAAATCCTCAGAGGCAAAGGGAAAGGAAGGCAGGATTCTGCCTTCCTCCAGTGAGAAGCAGTGGCTGGGCAGGGGCACCTAAAGAACAGAATTCAGGGAAGCAGCATGGCATGAAGAAGGAGGCTTCTATTCCAACATCCCTGTGCATCTCCCAGACAGCCTTGAGAGTCACAGTAGAGTATGGAAAACCCTGACAGGATGGTGCTCAAGAGCCATACTGAGGCCTATACATGTAGGGCAGGTGAGTTCTTCACCCAGGACACCTCTGAACTCCCAGGCCTGGGAGCAGATTGCCCCTGGAACGCAGGAAGAGGAAACACTCACCTTCTGATTTCTTCTATCAGAGAGTCTATGTGCTGCTGGTAGCTTCTGAGCCCCTGGCATTTCTCCACCATTTGCTCAAAACGTCGCTGCAAGAGCCCACAATTCTCTGTGGCTTCCCGAATCAATTCAAAGGGATGCTGTGCATCACTGGATGTCGGAGTTGAGAGGATGTTCCCAGAACTGTCAGTGCCGATGATGGAATTGGCCATGCTGTCACTGTCGTCTAGCGGCACCTGAAAGCGCACATCCAGCTGTTAGTCAGGTATTCTGTTCCTATTCCAAAGTACCACTGAGATGCCTCTTGTGATCCCTCGAGAACCGGTGTCCATTCCTGTCGGTGAGAGGAGCAAGACGACGAGCCAATATGGTTCATAAATCAAGCTCGTTTATTGTCAGACAGTGCACATATTTATACTACCTTACGTGCTCAAGATATTATTTACTTACAGAAGTTTCACACGGGATTTTTCTCTAATCTAAGTAAAACACAGACTGGTCTCAGAAGGCAATAACATCAACAATTTCTTCTGCCAAGCTAATCTCTAGACACCTGCACTTTGTTTACAGCTCTCATGTCTCCCTTTCCACAGTTGTCTTGAGAACAGCCTTGAGCAGAGGCCTAACACTTATCTATGGAGTCTGGATTGCTCACTTGTACCTTATGTCTGTGCAGCCAGAAATGGCCATTTCCCAACATATCCCCCTTCTTTTCTTTGAGCAATCCAGACTATGTTTACATTTTTCTATTATTTATCAAATACTTAACATTATAAACTAATTGACACTTGAACTTAACAGAAATGAAACTTAACAGCACTTAACTTTAACAGTCCTTAAAACTTACCTATAATCACTTAAACTTAACTTCACTTAAACTTAACACTTATATTTAGCAGAACTTAAATTTAACAGAACCTAACCTTAATAGAGCTTAACAGAATTTAAAATCAATAACTTTAACCTAACATCACTTAAAATTAGCAACACTTAAACTTAACTGAACTTATGGCACTTGTACTCTTATGATTGTAATAACTATTAAAACTATCAAGCTTATCTTAATAAACTTCATTCATCATCTATTTTTAAAACTTATATCAGTCAATCAATTTCTTAAAGGCAATGTTACTCTTATTATCTACTTCAGTCTTTTCCCAGTTAAACTGGGTCTTCTTTGCACAAACCCTCTAGCGACCCATGGCCCTGATCATGGAGCCATTCTTCAACAATTCCTCCTTGTTCCTCTTTGGCAAGCAAAACATTGTGGGTCACTTTGGTTACTTGTTTCATTAAACAGCTATACACAATCTTAACAATTATTATAAACACAATAATAACAACACACAACTGAAGGCCTTCAAATAACAAGGTTTGGATCCAACCTGTGATGCCCAATGAGGACAACCATTTAGCTATTCCTAAGTCATTGCTCACCATCCAGGGTCTGCAACAGCTGCCTTGTTTCAGTGAAGACATGGAAAGCCCTTCCGGATAGGGTCTCCAAGTCCACCCCAAAAAGGATCCAGCTGATATAAATTCCAATTATTAAGTCAAACCCGACTTAAATACGATTTGGATGCAGAAACACCTGGGTCCATTGGTAGATGTCCGACCAGGGAGAGTCAAGGCTTGGCCAGGGCCAGGGCTCTAACTGGAGGGATTTCCCTAACACAGATCTTATGAGAAAACTGTTAGAAACAACAACTAAGAAGGTTACTTAAATCTGAGCAAATAATAGAGACAGTTACACAAACATAACACAGGTTGTGCAGACTGTAAAATAACAGACTTTGCCAAACTACTTTTGACTAAAAAGACCATGGTACCATGAACATGATAATTAAAAGATTGCATATGCATGAGTTTACGTACGTAATCTTAACAGAACCTAATCCTTGCTATAACACACATAGCTATGTATAGTTGTAGTTAACTCTTATAAAATCTAGTTGTAATACTTAACTGTAACAGAACTTAACAAACCTAATAGCATTTAAACTTTAACAATATATTTATAAGTACTAATACACTAGGGGTGATCGCTTGGGATATGTTTGAAAACAGTGTTGCAAGCTGCAAGCACACAGATCCATCTTTTCTTTGCTCCATCTTCTCCGAGATCACTGTACTTCCAAGTTCAGCTGTAGGTATAAAACTCAAACACTCATTGAAACAAAGTAAAACAGGAAAAACAGTAAGAACAGATTACAATTCCAGTCATTCATTTCTATCTAGCAAGACAATTCCCATCATTAATTAACAAACAATACAAAGGTATACATTTCCTGACAAATTCTGCTACTAAGGCTTACCACTCTAAAACATGCAGGATTTTGCAGAATGAAAAAAATCAAGACAGAAATATTTGAAATCTTATTCTAAAACTATCACTATAAGAAACAAACTGCTCAGTTTTGCTCCAACAAGCAAAAACTGTCTTACTTCTTGTCTTCAAGAGTCTTTCAAGGAAAATCTAACTTAAACATTTCTTAATATGTAGTCTAGAAGTTTGCACATGTTATTTATTCAAATGTTTCTTCTAGCTTATTAATCAGTTTACATTTCGCCCAAACTTCCTTATTCTGCTCGGCCTCGGCTGCGCTTTGGCACCGGCCTGTTAGGTGTACAATTCTGCTGCGTCCCCTCTGGATCAGTTCTGCCACGTTTTCAATCCTTTGTTTTTGCTGAATTGTTGTTGTGGGCTGGATGCTTGTAAACAGTCACTCCAGCACTCTCACTCTCTCCGTCCTCCCTTTCTCCCCCTTTTTCTTTTTGCACTGACTAAGTGCAAGTCCTGTAGCAACCTAGATTTCCCAGATTTCTTCTTGTTAACACAATTTCCACCAGTAAAGTCAGCAGCAAGTATACGAGACAATATGAACAGTCTTTGATACTTGCAGAAAAACGACCTATTAAAAGTGCACCCAGGGGTTGACTCAGGAGCACCGGCGGTCGAGGGCGCAGGCGCAGAGAGTGCTGGGCCGGTACTGTTGGAGCACGGCGGGCGGCCGCGCTCTCCTTCCCGTTTTCCGGTGCCAGCAAGCGAGCTGCGCGCGGTCCCTGTGGCTAGGGAAAACTGTTGTTACTTAGTCGATGCTGGGAAAAGAGGTTCCTCGCTGCCCGCCCGGCGCACAGAAAAACCGTGGCTGTTGCCGCGCCGTGTCACCACCGCTGCCGGCTCCACAGCCTCCCACCCCCGGCGCACTGAGATGCCGCCGGAGCCGAGGGCAGGAGCCGAGGGCCCGCCGGGCAGGAGCCGCTGCTTACTGCAGCGGCCGCGGGGAGAAATCCGAAACCGCTGCGAGGAGAAATCCGAAACTGCTGCGAGGGGGGGGGGCGGGCGGACACCTTTCCCTGGAACTCTGGAAGCAGTGTTCTAGGAGATGCATCTGCAGCTAAAGAAGAAAAAAGGAGAGGTCCTGAAAGTTCTCAACGACTTTGAGGAGCAGTAGGTTCCTCGGATTCAGATAGAGATGAATAAACAGAAAAGCGAGAAGGATTCAGTCAGCTATGATGGTCAGGAGCTGGAGGCTCTGTTCTCTGATGTCCAGCCACTGTTCCCAGGCAGCAATTTGCTCCTTCTGGCCATCTCCCCCCAATTCTGGGGGATGTGGCATGGGGGGGGCGCCGTTGGAGACTCGCAGGTCGAGCTCTCTAACCTTTTAAACATGTAGAAATTTTTCCAGTACATCACTTTCATCACTTTTCTGTCCCTTTTTCCCTGACGGATTGTAGAAGCGAGTCCGATTGCAAAGCTGTTTTCACAGTCTCGGGGGCGGCTGTCCGGTTATCACTGAACATGTCTCACAGCGCCCTTTTTAATTGTCTCTCAGCCGGGTATTTGAAAGGCCACTCTCGCTCTCAGGGTTAATCTACAGTCTCAAGTCCATTTTAGGAGATTCCGCATAGCGGAATTATCACAGTTCAATTCTCTCACAGAGATTATAAGTTAGAAGAGGTCCTGGACTGTCAGCTGTCCTTCATCTATCTCCATCCCTTCCGTCCTCTTCCCGGACCCTGAAGCACCGGGGCTCTCTGCCTAGGCGCGACCCTCCCGCCTCTGTGCTAAGGGCCTGCGTCTGGCAGGGGCTATCATTTCACCTCTTTTGTCTCCCATGGCGGTGACTATTTCTGCTATAAATGTCTGCATTCCCACCGGCACTCGGCTCATCTTTTTTAACATGACCTGAATGGAGGTGTCTGCGGGCAGCGTCTGCTGATTACAATTTTCTAAAACACACTGGCGTAACAGTGCCCCTCGCCTCCACTGCTGCACCCCAGCTCTGATAGCCGCGGATACCCTATCATCCTGCAGGGACTCAAAGAGCACTGGAAACGCCGCTTCTCCTCGGCTTAAAGTTCTAACGTCCTGAGCTAGTTTTTCATCGCCCTCTTCCAAAGCTTTCTGTTCTACCTTCGCCCAGCTAATTCTGCGTCTCCCTTCCCCCGCGCGAAACGGAGCAGCGCCCCCGCCTCCACCTCCACCCAGCGAGGGGGGGGGCGCGAGCGGCGGCTGGCGCGCCGGCGGCTGCTCCTGCCGAGAAGGGACACTGCTTCCTCGCACCGGGCGAGAAGGCATAGAATCACCCGGGGTGGGGGGCAAAGCCGGTTGATCGTCCCCCTGTGGTGGTTCGGACGGCGCACAAGGAAGGGGCAGACACCCCTCCTCCGGCTGCGGCGGCGCGGACGCCGCGGCGGCCGCTAGCTCCGTGCGCGCCGCGGCGGCCGCTTGCTCCGCGGAAGGAGCGCCCGCCTCCGGGGCCGCGCCGCGATCGGGCGGCGACCCGTGCACCCCCAGAACCACACACTTCCCTACGGCCGGCAAGCTAGGTGTTTCGTTCCCAATGCCGAGCATTCCCGGGATAGGGTGCTCACCTCCCGGAGTCCTCCCGCTCCCTTCCGTGATTCCTTCTAGTTTTGCCGTGGCAACGGCTGCAACTTTTTTCTCTGCCTGGTATCTTTGCAAACAGGTCGTTACCTCCCTCCAGGGCTTCCCGAGTGTCGCGCCTACCTTGTTGCTGTCTAGAATTCCCTCAAACAACTGATCACCATACGTCCGCCATTCTGGCAGGTCAAAAATCCTGTTAGGGTCCCCGAAACAACCCTTTGCCATCCCCAATGTAGCTAATCCTGCCACCTGCTTTAGGGTCTCTTCGCTGACTCTTCGCTTTTCTAAAAAGCATGTTAATAAGTCTACGGCTACCTGCGAATCCATTTCCGTCCAGCTGGTTAATCTCTCCAGGCTGATCGCAGAGGCCTCCACGTCCCTCCGCTGGCCCCTCCGCGTCTTTCCGCGCCGCGTCTATGCGCCGAGCGATCGCCCCGCAGCCTTTCCGAGTGTAGCCGTTCTCGGGCGGCGGACCCCTCTCCGAGGTCCAAGCGTTCGGATCCCCCCTTCGCCGCGCAAAGGGTATAGATCTTCGCTCCCCGGTCGCTGCTACCGGTGCTTTCCCGATCCCGCCGGTCAGGTCCCGCGCGTCCCGCACGTCGGGGTCACCATTTGTCGGCGAGAGGAGCAAGACGACGAGCCAATATGGTTCATAAATCAAGCTCGTTTATTGTCAGACAGTGCACATACTTATACTACCTTACGTGCTCAAGATATTATTTACTTACAGAAGTTTCACACGGGATTTTTCTCTAATCTAAGTAAAACACAGACTGGTCTCAGAAGGCAATAACATCAACAATTTCTTCTGCCAAGCTAATCTCTAGACACCTGCACTTTGTTTACAGCTCTCATGTCTCCCTTTCCACAGTTGTCTTGAGAACAGCCTTGAGCAGAGGCCTAACACTTATCTATGGAGTCTGGATTGCTCACTTATGTCTGTGCAGCCAGAAATGGCCATTTCCCAACAGTCCTCCGACCCCAGGCACGGTGCCTCTGCACGGTGGTTGCCTTCCTCACCACTGTGCTACCTCAACCCCCTGTCCGTTAGGATGAGAGCCGAGGGAACCCCGAGGATTCCACACAGGGAGTAAGGCGTGGAGGGTCGTCTTGGGTTTGGTTCAGGAGGAATCACAAAGGCAGGAGCGACTCTAAGCTTCAGGCAACAGAGAAGTTTATTCCCTGGAACCCCAAAGTCAAAAGAGCCCCGACTAGCTCTCGACAGCAACTTATGTAGTACAATAAACAACCAATCAGGGTAAAGGCTTGGGGTGGGATTAAGGCGGGAGCTTTCAACAGCAGCAAATAATATAGAAACAGGGGAGTGGTTTGGGGATAACAACAAATCATAAACAGGGGTACAGAGAACTTTCCAGAACAACCTGTCAATCACCTTTGTGATAGACAAATAACATATTCAATAGGAACAAGGGGTGTCAACTTTGGGTGTCAACTGGGGTGTGACTACAACCAGGCTAAACCATGGATGTTTTTATAGCAGGGGGGCGACTCCCCGATGGACCAATCCACCAGAAAGTCCTCAAGCCCCTAGGTCTCGTTTCTATATTGACAAATGCCACACCTCCGTCTAGGAGGACCTTGAGAGAAAGTGTTTCCATTTCAGACAAATGGATCCCACAGAAGCAGAGCTCAGCCTGTGGGCTCAGCAGGGACACACTACTCACCCCTGCGATGGGAGCCAGGCTTGTGTGGAGCAACCAGCAAAGGAGCTTGGTAAGTCCTCCCTGCAGACACATCTGTAACCCAACAGCCCGAGAAGCTTCTGTCACCTGGTTCCTGCCAGGCTGTCAGTGATTATTCTTTCATAAACACTGGCAACATACCTGCAGGAGGCTCCAGGGGCTGCAAATCTTTATGAAGCCAAGGTGCTGGAGAAGCCTTGCCAGCACCCACACCTAGAAGGGAGCACAGATCAGAACCATTCCATGCTGTGCTGGGATGCCCTTGTGCCTTAGGGACGTGGGCACTGCAAGGGGCTCGGCTAAGGCCGTGGGAGCCAGATGTCAATGGACGTGGCCAAAGGTGCAGAGGGGCCTGGGGAGCTCTGGGCTGGCTCCTGGTCACTCTCCACCCTCTTTGCAATCCCTGGGCAATATCCCCGGAGGGGCTGCTGGGAGCTCTGTCCCTCCCACCGAGGAAACCCTCCCTAAAGCCCTGGGGAAAACTGCAGCAGGCAGGCAGTGCCACAACCATCCCTCTCTCCCTCCTTCCCCTTGCACAGCTCCCCCAGCCCAAGAGGACACAGTCAGGCCCTGTCAGGACACACTGGAGCCCAGCTCTCCCCCTCTGCCCTTTCCCCACCATGGGCACCCCCTGCAGCCGCTCCCAGGCTTGGGGACGTGTCTCCCACGCAGGGACCCCAGCAGGACTGCTCAGCACCCGAGTGCCCTGAGCCTGCTCGCGATAATTCCTGTGTGCTGTGCCGGCCTTGTCCGGGCTGTGCCCGCACTGCCCAGCAGCAGAGATGGCAGCTGAAGCCTCAGCAGGGCTCAGGCCCAGAGGCACAGCAATTACCTCCTGTCACTGTGCCTGGCATCGCCTCCCTTCCTGCTGCCAATGGGCCATTGCTTTCTCCAGGAAGTTCTGCCTTCAGCACAGCCTCTTCATCCACCTCTGCAGAAAGGAAGAGGGACAGCTGCATCAGATGGGGCTGTTCCCCAGCAGGAAGGCGGCATCTCTAGGAGGCAGTACTTGTCAAAAACATGGATAAGGTTCAGGAAGTCATCCAAGCTTTGGAGCCGGGCCAGGGCCCGCCCTCGTCCAAACAGCCCCTACACCTGATCTACTCCAGCAGCAGGAAATTGCAGAGGATCTCAGGGTGTGCATGGCTCACGGTGCAGTTTGGGCTGCAGATGTGCAGCGAAAGCCCCCGGCTGCTGAGTGCCAGGAGAAGGCTGAGGGACATGGACCCGCTCCGCTGTCTCTCCAGATCACTTAGCATCTGGTCCATGTGTTTGGAGGCCTCCATGGACTTATTGTCTCCTATAGGTTTGTTCCTCCATCTAGGAGGGCTTTACAAGAAAGTATTTGCATTTTCCCAGAAACGGATCCCGTGGAACCAGTGCTCAGCCTGTGGGCTCAGCAGGGACACACTACTCACCTGTGAGATCGGAGCCAGGCTTGTGTGGAGCAACCAGCAAAGGCGCTTGAAAAGTCTTTCCTGTAGACACACCTGTAACTCAACAGCCAGAGGGGCTTCTGTCACCTGGTTCCTGCCAGGCTGTCAGTGATTATTCTTTCATAAACACTGGCAACATACCTGCAGGAGGCTCCAGAGGCTGCAAATCTTTATGAAGCCAAGGTGCTGGAGAAGCCTTGCCAGCACCCACACCTAGAAGGGAGCACAGATCAGAACCATTCCATGCTGTGCTGGGATCCCCTTGTGCCTTAGGGACGTGGGCACTGCAAGGGGCTCGGCTAAGGCCGTGGGAGCCAGATGTCAATGGACATGGCCAAAGGTGCAGAGGGGCCTGGGGAGCTCTGGGCTGGCTCCTGGTCACTCTCCACCCTCTTTGCATTCCCTGGGCAATATCCCTGGAGGGGCAGCTGCAGCAGCCCAGGGCCCCTGGGAGCTCTGTCCCTCCCACCGAGGAAACCCTCCCTAAAGCCCTGGGAAAACCATCCCCAAAGCTTCCCAGGGAGAAGGGAGCTCTGTCCCGGGAAAGGGGAGCCAGGCCTGGGCTCACCTGCTCCCCTTGCTCCCAGCGGAGCAGCCTGGGCAGCCCTGGCACGCAGGGCCACTGCCAGGAGGAGCAGGAGGAAGAGGCGCAGAGCAAGGGCCATGGTGCCTTGCCCTGAGCCACTCGTGCAGCTCTTGCTGCCACCACTGTCCTGACACTGCTGTCCCAAGGTCAGCACCACTGCTGCCGCCGCCACTGCTGCTGCTGCAACAGTTGTGGTCAAGGACCGACTGCTCACTCGTGGTGCTGTGCAACCATGGCGCTCTGGCAGCTCTGTGACCTCAGAGCCTGCTGTGACCTCAAGGCTGGGGCAGGATTGTGTGCGAATGGATCTCCAGAGCTGCGCTCCCAGTGGAAACTATGTCCTGTCAGGCAGCTCCATCCCATCTATTTTTTTCACAAGAACTGATTTCTAGGAGATTGGAGAAGTGAGACCTTTCATGGTTCTACCTGCAATAGCAATGTCAAGTCCCAAATCCAACTCATAATTTACAAAGAAACAAAATATTGTGCAGAGAAATTTTTTTCATAGATTAATAGGATAGATAGATAGATAGATAGATAGATAGATAGACAAGGCAGATAGAAAGATATGGATGCACTTGCCTGCATAACTTTGTATAGGAAGGGATGGGGAAGTGAGAGGTTATCCTGTTCCACAGATGGAAAACAATCTTTTTCCCAGAAGAATCAGCTTCCTTCTTCAATGAGCACCAGGGCGCCTGAAGACCCCACCAAGAAGGCCCTGTGACCCCAATGGCCTGTGCATCCAGCACCTCCAGAAAGTAATGCCAGCCTCTTAATACTAGAGTGGTGTTAAAGAGCTTTATTCCCGAGTTTTGGTGCCAAGAGGAATGAACTGAAAGCAGTTCTGCACGAGCAGCACTGCAAATCACAGCCAAAAGAAGGATGGAGCCAAGGTGTCCCACAAGCATGGCCCAAGCAGCCTCCTTGGATCCTCCTTCAGCCCTGGCTCCACTGCAGCCCCACTGTCACCAAAAAGAAAAGGGCCTTACTGAGAGCAAGCAAATTGAACTCTCTCCCAGGACAGACGTAGAGGGCAAAAAATGAAAAAACCCCACAGGATCAGCCACGCTTGCCAGCAAGAAGGGTTGTTACTCTCTGCCCCTCAACACTTGCCCAGTGTGTTCACAAATGTAAGCGGGATCTGAGCTGTGCCCTCGGAAGGAGCAGAGCCGGCCTCCCCTCAGGGAGAGAAGGCAGGGCCTCAGCTGTAGCCCGGGTGCCTCCTGTGCCCCATGGCTGTCAGTGTGTGTTTGGCTGCAGCCCAGGGCCACGGCGCTGCTCGGCAGCCCCAGCGGAGCCCCATGGCAGCCCCGGCCTCGGCCCTTCCCCGCCGGGACCCTCACCCGGCCCGGCCCGGCCGCGGGAGCCGGCCCGACCTGGGCGTGGCGGCTGCAGAGGGAACCCGGCCCCGGGGATGGGCCCCGCCCGAGGCTTTGCAGGGCGCTTCGTGCCGGCTTTGCACAGCCCCGAGCCACAGTGGCCCTTGGCTGTGCTGAGAGGGGTGAAAAACGGCCTCGAGTTTAAGCCAGCTGCGCAGCTCACGAGGGATCCCTGCACACCTTCCAGAGACACCAAAATATGCCTGTGGGTGCCTCACGAGGGATCCCTGCACACCCCACAGAAAGCTCAAAATATCCCTGTGTGAGTCTCAGGAGGTGCAGGCGCAGCTGATGGCAGTGAAGGAAATGTGCCCTCAGCCCAGGGACGCTCAGCATGGGCTCCCCCGGCCCCTGGGGCCCCGCCGCTGGTCACAGCAGCCCCTCCCTGCCTGCCTCCTGCCTGCCCACACCGTGGGCATCCACGGCTGCTGCCGGCCATGGAGCTCAGCCAGGGCTGGTGCCGTGTGGCCTTTGCTGGGGGTACCACGCGGACACTGGTGCAACAACTGCATTTCTTTATTTGAACATAAAACATGGGCCAAGCCCTGCCCTGGCGGACAGGGTGTGCCCACCTTTAGAACTCGCCGGGGTGCAGGGCCAGGGGGCTCAGGGGATGAGGCTGTCGTTTAGGTGGTATGCGTGTGGGAATGGCATCAGGGTGGCAGTGGGACGGCACCAGGGCACACGGGGGCAGACGTGAAGAGGTGGGATAAGGGGTCACGTTCGTGCTGCCTGAGGTGTTTGGCTGGTCTTCTGAAGGTGCACAGGAGCACCTGTGGAGAGAGGAGTGGCTGAGGCCCCCAGCTGCACCTGGCACACAGGGACCCTCCTGCACAGCAGGCCCAGAGCTGGCAAGGCTCCCCAGCACGGCTGCAGCTGCTGGCACAGCCTGGCCCAGCTGCACAGCTGCCCCTCAAGGCCCCAGCCAGCAGGGCATGGCTCTGGGCAGGCTCCCTGGCCAGCAGCGGCCCCAGAGCGCGCCTGCCTTTCAAGGGCAATCTCGTCCCCGCTCTTTCTCCTCCCCACCTTGCTTTGCCTCTGCCACTGCTCCTGGGGCTGCTCTTGGCCAGGCAGCCTCAGTGGGAGCCAGCACTGGCTGCAGCCCCAGTGGGGCTGCCCAGGACGAGGCCCAGCAATTAAGAGGCCAATTAAAGCACTGGGCAGCAGCAGAAGCCTCAGCAGAGTTATCTGGGCAACCAGTGACTCCCCACAACTCCAGAGCAGCCTCCCTGGGAATGGTTCCTGTCTACCAATAGCCATCAAATGAAGCTCTTGGAGTGAAAGATGAATAAAACACTCACCATTTTCTCTTCCAGCAGTACCAGATTCCGGCATAGCACATTATCAGGAAAAGTGCCCCAGCCAGCCACAATGCCCAATAACTTAATCAAACAACGTGGTCCCCAGCAGAAAACTCCTCTCATGCGTCTCCAAACCTTGTCAGCACGTGTTGTGGTCTCGGGAGCAATCTGTGGCATTGCAGCTGCGGGAGCAATGGGGAGCGTGAGCCCGTGCTGTGCTGCACTGCTGAGCTGGCAGCACGGTGCCTACGGCCAGGACGTTCTCTGTTCCCCCAGAGCTGGGGCCTGCAGGCACCTTGCCTCCCCTTGGCACAGAAGTGCTCAGTACCCAAGTGCCCTGAGCCTGCTTGGGGTAATTAATGTTAGCTGAGCTGGTCTTCTCCAGGGAATACTTGTCTAAGACATGGATAAGGACAAGGAAAATGCCCAATGTTTTGGAGCTGCAAGAGGGCCCTCCCTCCTCCCAGCAGCTGCCTCTCCAGATCCATCCCATGACTGGGAAATTGCAGGGCATCTCAGGCTGTGCCTGGCCCCTGGTGCAGTTTGGGCACCCTGGCAGCTGATGCCAAATGCCTTCCTGCAGAGGCTGGGGAGAAGCTGCAGCCAGGCCAGGCTGGGAAACAGCCCTGCAGGGCGTGAAAGCAGCTGCGGGGCAGCCAGGCTGCCATGGATCCCTTCCCGCTGTGCCGGGCACGGCGTGTCCAGATGTGCAGCAAAAGCCCCCGGCTGCTGAGCGCCAGGAGAAGGCTCAGGGACATGCACCCACCACGGTGTCTCTGCAGATCACTCAGGATTTGGTCCAGATGTTTGGATTTCATCCAGGGGCCTACTATGTCCTATAGGTTTGTTCTTCATTCTCATTTAACAGAAAGCAGTTCCATTTCCCGGGAGCGGGTCCCCCAGAACCAGTGCTCAGCCTGTGGGCTCAGCAGGGACACACTACTCACCCGTGAGATGGGAGATGCCCTTGCGTGGAGCATTCAGCAAAGGAACGGGCAAAGTCCTTTGTGTAGGCACACCTGTAACTCAACAGCCAGAGAAGCTTCTGTCATCTCTGCAGATCGGCAGCACGGAGCCGCAGGAGCGGTGAGGGGATCCCGCAGGGCGAGGGCCCACGCGTGCACGGCTCAGTCCTGGCACCTGCAGCCATGCCCCCCTGGCCGAGCTTTGGGCTCTGAGCTGGCAGCTCTCTCACCCAGGGGGAAAGGCCTTCACCTACCCTCATCCTCATCCTCATCCTCATCCTCATCCTCATCCTCATCCTCATCCTCATCCCCATCATCATCATCCTCTGGAGGCTCAATAATGGCTGTGGGTTCAGAATCCAGATCATCTTCATCCTCAGGTTCATCTGCAAAAGAAGGCAAGCCAGAAGAGCTCCCGTGGCACTGCTGAAGATTCTCCTTCAGGCCGCAGTGGCAGTGAGTGCACCTGGGTGATTGGTGCCCTCCAAGGCTCTCCCTCATCTCTGCCTTCCCCTCGGGAGCAGGGCCAGAGGGACCCCGTGCCTGCCTGCAGTGGCCCCACACTGGGATGGAAGGAGCCCCTTGCGGGGCACTCAGGGCAGGAAGGAGTCCCTGGAGGTGCCAGCAGCTCTAAGCTGAGCCCCAGGCAGGGCCGGGGCTTGGCAGCGGCAGCGGGAGCAGCTCAGGCTGCCTGGGGCCGGCAAAGGAGCCACTGCGCAAGGCACAGCCCCGGGCCACAGCCCTGGGCCCGGCCCCTTCCCTCTCCGCTCTTCTCCGTGGCTGCACAGAGCACACGGAAGGCAAGCAGCAACTGGCATTGCACAGGGGGAGAGGATTGACAGCTAAATGCTCCTTGCTCCCACTGGCAGCGATCCTGTGGGACCACTCAGGGCACAAGAGTAGAAAGTTCCAGGCCAAGATTCCAGAATCCATCCATCTTCAGGGAAAGGGCACAAGAATCTTACTCTGGACAATGATTACACTTGGACAATGATTCCTGTGTTAGGAAAGGGTTGCTGTGAACTTACCATCATCAAGCTGCAAGAGCTTTATACCATTGTTTACCAGCATTTCCAAACGATGCAAGTCACGAGCCCAGTCTAGAAGGGAGCACAGAGCAGAACCATTGCATGATGTGCTGGGATTCCCTTCTCTAGGGAACTGAGCACTGCAAGGGGCTCGGCTAATGCTGTGTGCCCGCACTGCCCAGCAGCAGAGATGGCAGCTCAAGCCTCAGCAGGGCTCAGGCCCAGAGGCACAGCAATTACTTCCTGAGCCTGCGCCTGGCATCGCCTCCCTTCCTGCAGCAGAGGCTAGCACGGAGCCACTGCTTCCTCTGGGAAACTCAGTCTTCATCACAGTCTCTCCTTTCATCTCTGTAGAGAGGGAGAGATGGAACCATTCCCCATGGAGGAGGGGGCATATTCAGGACACAGTACTTGTCAAAGTCACAGGTAAAGATCAGGAAAATGCCCAGGCTTTTGGGGCTGCAAGAGCTCCTCCAAACAGCAGCCTGTCCTGATCTCCCCCCAGAGACTGGGAAATTGCAGGGCATCTCAGGGTGTGCCTGGCCCCTGGTGCAGTTTGGGCACCCTGGCAGCTGATGCCAAATGCCTTCCTGCAGAGGCTGGGGAGAAGCTGCAGCCAGGCCAGGCTGGGAAACAGCCCTGCAGGGCGTGAAAGCAGCTGCGGGGCAGCCAGGCTGCCATGGATCCCTTCCCGCTGTGCCGGGCACGGCGTGTCCAGATGTGCAGCAAAAGCCCCCGGCTGCTGAGCGCCAGGAGAAGGCTCAGGGACATGCACCCACCTCGGCGTCTCTCCAGATCAATCAGCCTCTGATGCATGCGTTTGGATGCCTTTGGGGACTTAATGTTTCCTGTAAGTTTGTTCCTCCGTCTAGGAGGACCTTGAGAGAAAGTGTTTCCATTTCAGACAAATGGATTCCACAGAAGCAGAGCTCAGCCTGTGGGCTCAGCAGGGACACACTACTCACCCCTGCGATGGGAGCCAGGCTTGTGTGGAGCAACCAGCAAAGGAGCTTGATAAGTCCTCCCTGCAGACACATCTGTAACCCAACAGCCCGAGAAGCTTCTGTCACCTGGTTCCTGCCAGGCTGTCAGTGATTATTCTTTCATAAACACTGGCAACATACCTGCAGGAGGCTCCAGGGGCTGCAAATCTTTATGAAGCCAAGGTGCTGGAGAAGCCTTGCCAGCACCCACACCTAGAAGGGAGCACAGATCAGAACCATTCCATGCTGTGCTGGGATCCCCTTGTGCCTTAGGGACGTGGGCACTGCAAGGGGCTCGGCTAAGGCCGTGGGAGCCAGATGTCAATGGACATGGCCAAAGGTGCAGAGGGGCCTGGGGAGCTCTGGGCTGGCTCCTGGTCACTCTCCACCCTCTTTGCATTCCCTGGGCAATATCCCTGGAGGGGCAGCTGCAGCAGCCCAGGGCCCCTGGGAGCTCTGTCCCTCCCACCGAGGAAACCCTCCCTAAAGCCCTGGGAAAACCATCCCCAAAGCTTCCCAGGGAGAAGGGAGCTCTGTCCCGGGAAAGGGGAGCCAGGCCTGGGCTCACCTGCTCCCCTTGCTCCCAGCGGAGCAGCCTGGGCAGCCCTGGCACGCAGGGCCACTGCCAGGAGGAGCAGGAGGAAGAGGCGCAGAGCAAGGGCCATGGTGCCTTGCCCTGAGCCACTCGTGCAGCTCTTGCTGCCACCACTGTCCTGACACTGCTGTCCCAAGGTCAGCACCACTGCTGCCGCCGCCACTGCTGCTGCTGCAACAGTTGTGGTCAAGGACCGACTGCTCACTCGTGGTGCTGTGCAACCATGGCGCTCTGGCAGCTCTGTGACCTCAGAGCCTGCTGTGACCTCAAGGCTGGGGCAGGATTGTGTGCGAATGGATCTCCAGAGCTGCGCTCCCAGTGGAAACTATGTCCTGTCAGGCAGCTCCATCCCATCTATTTTTTTCACAAGAACTGATTTCTAGGAGATTGGATAAGTGAGACCTTTCATGGTTCTACCTGCAATAGCAATGTCAAGTCCCAAATCCAACTCAGAATTTACAAAGAAACAAAATATTGTGCAGAGAAATTTTTTTCATAGATTAATAGGATAGATAGATTAATAAGATAGATAGATAGATAGATAGATAGATAGACAAGGCCGATAGAAAGATATGGATGCACTTGCCTGCATAACTTTGTATAGGAAGGGATGGGGAAGTGAGAGGTTATCCTGTTCCACAGATGGAAAACAATCTTTTTCCCAGAAGAATCAGCTTCCTTCTTCAATGAGCACCAGGGCGCCTGAAGACCCCACCAAGAAGGCCCTGTGACCCCAATGGCCTGTGCATCCAGCACCTCCAGAAAGTAATGCCAGCCTCTTAATACTAGAGTGGTGTTAAAGAGCTTTATTCCCGAGTTTTGGTGCCAAGAGGAATGAACTGAAAGCAGTTCTGCACGAGCAGCACTGCAAATCACAGCCAAAAGAAGGATGGAGCCAAGGTGTCCCACAAGCATGGCCCAAGCAGCCTCCTTGGATCCTCCTTCAGCCCTGGCTCCACTGCAGCCCCACTGTCACCAAAAAGAAAAGGGCCTTACTGAGAGCAAGCAAATTGAACTCTCTCCCAGGACAGACGTAGAGGGCAAAAAATGAAAAAACCCCACAGGATCAGCCACGCTTGCCAGCAAGAAGGGTTGTTACTCTCTGCCCCTCAACACTTGCCCAGTGTGTTCACAAATGTAAGCGGGATCTGAGCTGTGCCCTCGGAAGGAGCAGAGCCGGCCTCCCCTCAGGGAGAGAAGGCAGGGCCTCAGCTGTAGCCCGGGTGCCTCCTGTGCCCCATGGCTGTCAGTGTGTGTTTGGCTGCAGCCCAGGGCCACGGCGCTGCTCGGCAGCCCCAGCGGAGCCCCATGGCAGCCCCGGCCTCGGCCCTTCCCCGCCGGGACCCTCACCCGGCCCGGCCCGGCCGCGGGAGCCGGCCCGACCTGGGCGTGGCGGCTGCAGAGGGAACCCGGCCCCGGGGATGGGCCCCGCCCGAGGCTTTGCAGGGCGCTTCGTGCCGGCTTTGCACAGCCCCGAGCCACAGTGGCCCTTGGCTGTGCTGAGAGGGGTGAAAAACGGCCTCGAGTTTAAGCCAGCTGCGCAGCTCCCGAGGGATCCCTGCACACCTTCCAGAGACACCAAAATATGCCTGTGTGTGCCTCACGAGGGATCCCTGCACACCCCACAGAAAGCTCAAAATATCCCTGTGTGAGTCTCAGGAGGTGCAGGCGCAGCTGATGGCAGTGAAGGAAATGTGCCCTCAGCCCAGGGACGCTCAGCATGGGCTCCCCCGGCCCCTGGGGCCCCGCCGCTGGTCACAGCAGCCCCTCCCTGCCTGCCTCCTGCCTGCCCACACCGTGGGCATCCACGGCTGCTGCCGGCCATGGAGCTCAGCCAGGGCTGGTGCCGTGTGGCCTTTGCTGGGGGTACCACGCGGACACTGGTGCAACAACTGCATTTCTTTATTTGAACATAAAACATGGGCCAAGCCCTGCCCTGGCGGACAGGGTGTGCCCACCTTTAGAACTCGCCGGGGTGCAGGGCCAGGGGGCTCAGGGGATGAGGCTGTCGTTTAGGTGGTATGCGTGTCGGAATGGCATCAGGGAGGCAGTGGTACGGCACCAGGGCACACGGGGGCAGACGTGAAGAGGTGGGATAAGGGGTCACGTTCGTGCTGCCTGAGGTGTTTGGCTGGTCTTCTGAAGGTGCACAGGAGCACCTGTGGAGAGAGGAGTGGCTGAGGCCCCCAGCTGCACCTGGCACACAGGGACCCTCCTGCACAGCAGGCCCAGAGCTGGCAAGGCTCCCCAGCACGGCTGCAGCTGCTGGCACAGCCTGGCCCAGCTGCACAGCTGCCCCTCAAGGCCCCAGCCAGCAGGGCATGGCTCTGGGCAGGCTCCCTGGCCAGCAGCGGCCCCAGAGCGCGCCTGCCTTTCAAGGGCAATCTCGTCGCCGCTCTTTCTCCTCCCCACCTTGCTTTGCCTCTGCCACTGCTCCTTGGGCTGCTCTTGGCCAGGCAGCCTCAGTGGGAGCCAGCACTGGCTGCAGCCCCAGTGGGGCTGCCCAGGACGAGGCCCAGCAATTAAGAGGCCAATTAAAGCACTGGGCAGCAGCAGAAGCCTCAGCAGAGTTATCTGGGCAACCAGTGACTCCCCACAACTCCAGAGCAGCCTCCCTGGGAATGGTTCCTGTCTTCCAATAGCCATCAAATGAAGCTCTTGGAGTGAAAGATGAAGAAAACACTCACCATTTTCTCTTCCAGCAGTACCAGATTGCGGCATAGCATATGATCAGGAAAAGTGCCCCAGCAGCCACAATGCCCAGTAACTTAATCAAACAACGTGGTCCCCAGCAGAAAACTCCTCTCATGCGTCTCCAAACCTTGTCAGCACGTGTTGTGGTCTCGGGAGCAAACGGTGGCATTGCAGCTGTGGGAGCAATGGGGAGCGTGAGCCCGTGCTGTGCTGCACTGCTGAGCTGGCAGCACGGTGCCCACGGCCAGGACGTTCTCTGTTCCCCCAGAGCTGGGGCCTGCAGGCACCTTGCCTCCCCTTGGCACAGAAGTGCTCAGTACCCAAGTGCCCTGAGCCTGCTTGGGGTAATTAATGTTAGCTGAGCTGGTCTTCTCCAGGGAATACTTGTCTAAGACATGGATAAGGACAAGGAAAATGCCCAATGTTTTGGAGCTGCAAGAGGACCCTCCCTCCTCCCAGCAGCTGCCTCTCCAGATCCATCCCATGACTGGGAAATTGCAGGGCATCTCAGGGTGTGCCTGGCCCCTGGTGCAGTTTGGGCACCCTGGCAGCTGATGCCAAATGCCTTCCTGCAGAGGCTGGGGAGAAGCTGCAGCCAGGCCAGGCTGGGAAACAGCCCTGCTGGGCGTGAAAGCAGCTGCGGGGCAGCCAGGCTGCCACGGATCCCTTCCCGCTGTGCCGGGCACGGCGTGTCCAGATGTGCAGCAAAAGCCCCCGGCTGCTGAGAGCCAGGAGAAGGCTCAGGGACATGCACCCACCACGGTGTCTCTGCAGATCACTCAGGATTTGGTCCAGATGTTTGGATTTCATCCAGGGGCCTACTATGTCCTATAGGTTTGTTCTTCATTCTCATTTAACAGAAAGCAGTTCCATTTCCCGGGAGCGGGTCCCCAGAACCAGTGCTCAGCCTGTGGGCTCAGCAGGGACACACTACTCACCCGTGAGATGGGAGCTGCCCTTGCGTGGAGCATTCAGCAAAGGAACGGGCAAAGTCCTTTGTGTAGGCACACCTGTAACTCAACAGCCAGAGAAGCT
>JAVTVJ010003421.1:0-27968 GCA_034509425.1 Eopsaltria australis
CCAAAACAAAGCTCAGAATTCCCCAAAAAACCCCAGGAAAACCCAAAATCCCTGGGATAAAATCCCTGGAATTTCCTTTTCCGGATCCAGGAATCCCAAATCCCAATCCCTAATTCCCAGAAATCGGAATTTTTTCCTGGAAAAACCTCATTTTTTGGGAATGACGACCCCAAAACAAAGCTCAGAATTCCCCAAAAAACCCCAGGAAAACCCAAAATCCCTGGGATAAAATCCCTGGAATTTCCTTTTCCGGATCCAGGAATCCCAAATCCCAATCCCTAATTCCCAGAAATCGGAATTTTTTCCTGGAAAAACCTCATTTTTTGGGAATGACGACCCCAAAACAAAGCTCAGAATTCCCCAAAAAACCCCAGGAAAACCCAAAATCCCTGGGATAAAATCCCTGGAATTTCCTTTTCCGGATCCAGGAATCCCAAATCCCAATCCCTAATTCCCAGAAATCGGAATTTTTTCCTGGAAAAACCTCATTTTTTGGGAATGACGACCCCAAAACAAAGCTCAGAATTCCCCAAAAAACCCCAGGAAAACCCAAAATCCCTGGGATAAAATCCCTGGAATTTCCTTTTCCGGATCCAGGAATCCCAAATCCCAATCCCTAATTCCCAGAAATCGGAATTTTTTCCTGGAAAAACCTCATTTTTTGGGAATGACGACCCCAAAACAAAGCTCAGAATTCCCCAAAAAACCCCAGGAAAACCCAAAATCCCTGGGATAAAATCCCTGGAATTTCCTTTTCCGGATCCAGGAATCCCAAATCCCAATCCCTAATTCCCAGAAATCGGAATTTTTACTTGGAAAAACCTCATTTTTTGGGAATGACGACCCCAAAACAAAGCTCAGAATTCCCAAAAAAACCCAGGAAAACTCAGAATCCCGGGATAAAATCCCTGGAATTTCCTTTTCCGGATCCAGGGATCCCAAATCCCCTCCCAATCCCAGATTTCCACCCTCAGCAATTCCCAAACCGGTTTTTCCCACCCGGCCGGGATCGGGAAATTCCGGAGCCGCCCCCGCAGGGCCCGGGAGGCTCCAGAGGGTCTGGGATTCCGGGATTTCGGGAATTCCCGCCCTCCGTCCAAGGGTTTGGGGTTTTCCCCTGGGTTTTATCCAAGGATTTGGGGTTAAATCCAAGGATTTGGGGCTGAATCCAAGGATTTGGGGTAAAATCCAAGGATTTGGGGCTGAATCCAAGGATTTGGGGTTTTCCCTAATTTTTATCCAAGGATTTGGGGTTTTTCCTCGTTTTTATCCAAGGATTTGGGTGAAATCCAAGGATTTGGGGTAAAATCCAAGGATTTGGGGTTTTCCCTAATTTTTATCCAAGGATTTGGGGCTGAATCCAAGGATTTGGGGCTGAATCCAAGGATTTGGGGCTGAATCCAAGAATTTGGGGTTAAATCCAAGGGTTTGGGATTTTCCCTGACTTTTATCCAGGGATTTGAGGTGAAATCCAAGGATTTGGGTCTGAATTCAAGGATTTGGGGTTAAATCCAAGGATTTGGGGCTGAATCCAAGGATTTGGGGCTTCCCTAATTTTTATCCAAGGATTTGGGTTTTCCCTGTCTTCGATCCATTCCCACTCCCATTTTTCCCATTCCCATTTTCCCCACCCCGCAATTCCCGAAAATCCTCCAACCCCATCCCCCAAAAAAAAACCCGGAAAACCCAAAAACCCCAAATCCCACAAAATCCCCTCTCCAGGAAAAAATTCCAGGAGAATTTTTCCCCTCCTCCAAACTCGGATTTTAAGGAATTTTTTCCCAAAATTCCCGGTTTTTTTTTTTCCAGGCCCTCGGGAAAAGATCATCTACGTTCCTTGCATTTATCGGAATACCGGGAAGAAAATTCCCGATTTTCTGGCCACGGTGGACGTGGATCCCGAATCTCCCAGCTACAGCCAGGTATTCCCGGGAAAAATTCCCAAAATTCCCCGGATTCGGCGCTCCGGGATTTCGGGATGGCCTAAAAATCATGGAATTACGGAATTTTGAAGGTTGGGAATGATCCCGATCCCGAAAGAGTCGCGTTCCCGATTTTTTGGGGAATTTTTAGGGATGGGGATTTCCATCCTGATCCCGTTTTCCGGGGGAAAAAAATTCCCGAGAATCCGATTGATTCTGGAATTTATGGAAAATTCATCCCGGGATTTCCAGGAATTTTGGAGCTGGAGGTTCCCTAAAAATTGGGGAGGGATGGAGGTGGGGTAGGGGTGGGAATTCTTGGAATTCCAGAATCGTGGAATGGTTTGGGATGGAAAAGATCCCAAAATTCCTTCCAAAAATCCCTAAAAATTCCTTAAAAAATTCCTTTAAAAATCCCTAAAAATTCCTTAAAAATTCCTAAAAATTCCTTAAAAAAATTCTTTAAAATTCCTTTTAAAAGTCCCTAAAAATTCCTTCAAAAATTCCTTCGAAATTCCTAAAAATTCCTTTAAAAATTCCTTAAAATTCCTTAAAATATCCCTAAAAATTCCTTAAAAATTCCTTCAAAATCCCAAACAATTCCTTCAAAAAATTCCAAAAAATTCCTTCAAAATCCCTATAAATCCCTTAAAATTCCTTTAAAAATCCCAAAATTTCCTTTAAAAATCCCCAAAAATTCCTTCAAAAAATCCCTAAAAATTCCTTCAAAAATTCCTTAAAAATCCCTAAAAATTCCTTTAAAATTCCTAAAAATTCCTTAAAAATTCCTAAAAATTCCTTAAAAATTCCTAAAAATTCCTTTAAAAAATTCCTAAAAATTCCTTAAAAATTCCTTTAAAATCCGTAAAAATTCCTTAAAAGTTCCTAAAAATTCCTTTAAAAATTCCTTAAAAATTCCTTTAAAAAATCCCTAAAAATTCCTTAAAAATTCCAAAAAATTCCTTCAAAATCCCTAAAAATTCCTTTAAAAAAATCCCTAAAAATTCCTTTAAAAAATCCCTAAAAATTCCTTAAAAAAATCCCTAAAAATTCCTTCAAAAATTCCTTCAAAAAATTCCAAAAAATTCCTTCAAAATCCCTAAAAATTCCTTCAAAATCCCTAAAAAGTCCTTTAAAAATCCCTAAAAATTCCTTTAAAATCCCAAAAAATGCCTTTAAAAAATTCCTAAAAATTCCTTAAAAATTCCAAAAAATTCCTTTAAAAAAATCCCTTAAAATTCCTTTAAAAAATTCCAAAAAATTCCTTAACAAAATCCCTAAAAATTCCTTCAAAATCCCTAAAAAGTCCTTTAAAAATCCCTAAAAATTCCTTCAAAATCCCTAAAAATTCCCTAAAAAATCCCTAAAAATTCCTTTAAAAAATCCCTAAAAATTCCTTAAAAAAATCCCAAAAAATTCCCAAAAGTCTCCCACCTTCCCAAGCCCCATCCCGGTCAGAATTCCAACTCTTTTCCAGGAGATCCATGCCCAACGTGGGGGATGGATCCCAAATTCCTTCTCCCAAATTTCCCAAGAATTTTCCCGATATTTTTCCTGGTTTTTCAAGCCCAATTTTGGATGGAAAATCCCAAATTTTTCATGGAAAATCCCAAATTTTCCCCTTTTATCCCCATTTTCCAGGTGATCCATGGATTCCAGCCAAACCCATCCCATCCAAGTTCCTCCTCCCAAAATTCCCAAGAATTTTCCCGATATTTTTCCAGGTTTTCCAAGCTCCCTACACCACAAAAACCTCAATTTTTGATGGAAAATCCCCAAATTTTTCCTGGAAATTCCCAAATTTTTCCCTCTTTCCCGTTTTCCAGGTGATCCATCGGCTGCCCATGCCCAACCTTGGGGATGAGCTCCACCATTCCGGCTGGAAAATCCCCAATTTTGGATGAAAAATCCCCAATTTTTCCTGAAAAATCCCCAATTTTGGATGGAAAATCCCCAATTTTGGCTGGAAATTCCCAAATTTTTCCTGGAAATTCCCAAATTTTTCCCTCTTTCCCGTTTTTCCAGGTGATCCATCGGCTGCCCATGCCCAACGTTGGGGATGAGCTCCACCATTCCGGCCGGAAAATCCCCAATTTTTCTGGAAATTCCCAATTTTGGCTGGAAAATCCCCAATTTTCCCTGGAAATTCCCAAATTTTTCCCTTTTTCCCCATTTTCCAGGTGATCCATGGGTTCCAGCCAAACCCATCCCATCCAAGTTCCATCTCCCAAAATTCCCAAGAATTTCCCCTCTATCCCAACCTTCTCGAATGACAAAAACCCCATTTTTGGGGTAAAAAATCCCAAATTTCTGCTGGAAATTCCCAAATTTTTCCTGGAAATTCCCAATTTTTTCCCTCTTTCCCGTTTTTCCAGGTGATCCATCGGCTGCCCATGCCCAACGTTGGGGATGAGCTCCACCATTCCGGCTGGAAAATCCCCAATTTTTCCTGGAAAATCCCCAATTTTGGATGGAAAATCCCCAATTTTGGATGAAAAATCCCCCATTTTTCCTGGAAATTCCCAAATTTTTCCCTCTTTCCCGTTTTCCAGGTGATCCATCGGCTGTCCATGCCCAACCTTGGGGATGAGCTCCACCATTCCGGCTGGAACATCTGCATCCCACCAAATCCCGGGATTTCCTCGTCCCACACCACAAAAACCCCAATTTTTGATGGAAAATCCCAAATTTTTGGCTTTTTATCCCCATTTTCCAGGTGATCCATGGATTCCAGCCAAACCCATCCCATCCAAATTCCTCCTCCCAAAATTCCCAAGAATTTCCCCTCTATCCCAACCTTCCCGAATGACAAAAACCCCATTTTTGGGGTAAAAAATCCCCAATTTTTCATGGAAAATCCCCAATTTTTCCTGGAAATTCCCAAATTTTTCCCTCTTTCCCGTTTTTCCAGGTGATCCATCGGCTGCCCATGCCCAACCTTGGGGATGAGCTCCACCATTCCGGCCGGAAAATCCCCAATTTCTGCTGGAAAATCCCCAATTTTTCCTGAAAAATCCCCAGTTTTTCCTGGAAATTCCCAAATTTTTCCCTCTTTCCCGTTTTCCAGGTGATCCATCGGCTGCCCATGCCCAACGTTGGGGATGAGCTCCACCATTCCGGCTGGAAAATCCCCAATTTTGGATGAAAAATCCCCAATTTTTCCTGAAAAATCCCCAATTTTGGATGGAAAATCCCCAATTTTGGCTGGAAATTCCCAAATTTTTCCTGGAAATTCCCAAATTTTTCCCTCTTTCCCGTTTTCCAGGTGATCCATCGGCTGCCCATGCCCAACGTTGGGGATGAGCTCCACCATTCCGGCTGGAACATCTGCAGCAGCTGCCACTGGGATCCCACCAAGAGCAGGAACCGCCTGGTGCTTCCCGGCCTCATCTCATCCCGGATCTACGTGGTGGACACGGGCACGGAGCCCAGGGCGCCCCGGCTCTTCAAGGTTCCTGGGATTTGGGATTTGGGATTCATGGGATTTGGGATTGGTGGAGTTTGGGATTGGTGGACACGGGCACGGATCCCAGGGCGCTGCGGCTCTTCAAGGTTCCTGGGATTTGGGATCAGTGGGATTTGGGATTGGGGGATTTGGGATTGGTGGAGTTTGGGATTGGTGGACACGGGCACGGAGCCCAGGGCGCCACGGCTCTTCAAGGTTCCTGGGATTTGGGATCAGTGGGATTTGGGATTTGGGATGGGTGGATTTGGATTGGTGGAGTTTGGGATTGGTGGACACGGGCACGGAGCCCAGGGCGCCCGCTCTCAAGGTTCCTGGGATTTGGGATCAGTGGGATTTGGGATTTGGGATGGGTGGGATTTGGGATTGGTGGAGTTTGGGAGTGGTGGACACGGGCACGGAGCCCAGGGCGCCACGGCTCTTCAAGGTTCCTGGGATTTGGGATCAGTGGGATTTGGGATTTGGGATGGGTGGGATTTGGGATTGGTGGAGTTTGGGATTGGTGGACACGGGCACGGAGCCCAGGGCGCCCCGGCTCTTCAAGGTTCCTGGGATTTGGGATCCATGGGATTTGGGATTTGGGATTGGTGGGATTTGGGATTTGGGATCTGGGGATTTGGGATCTGGGGGATTTGGGATCTGGGGGATTTGGGATCTGGGGATTTGGGATTGGGGAATTTGGGATTGGGGGATTTGGGATTGGATCCCAGGGCGCCGCAGCTCTTCAAGGTTCCTGGGATTTGGGATTTGGGGATTTGGGATTGGGATTTGGGATTGGTGGGAATTTGGGATGGATGGGGGATTGGGATTGGATCCCAGGCCTTGGCTCTTCAAGGTTCCTGGGATTTGGGATCCGTGGGATTTGGGATGGGTGGGATGTGGGATTGGGGGATTTGGGATTTGGGACTGGTGGGATTTGGGATTGGTGGAGTTTGGGATTGGTGGACACGGGCACGGATCCCAGGGCGCCCCGGCTCTTCAAGGTTCCTGGGATTTGGGATGGATGGGATTTGGGATTGGGGGATTTGGGATTGGATCCCAGGAGGCCATGGTTCTTCAAGGTTCCTGGGATTTGGGATCAGTGGGATTTGGGATGGGTGGACACGGGCACGGATCCCAGGGCGCCCCGGCTCTTCAAGGTTCCTGGGATTTGGGATGGATGGGATTTGGGATTTGGGATGAGTGGGATTTGGGATTTGGGATGAATGGGATTTGGGATTTGGGATGAGTGGGATTTGGGATTGGATCCCAGGGCGCCGCAGCTCTTCAAGGTTCCTGGGATTTGGGATCCGTGGGATTTGGGATGGGTGGGATGTGGGATTGGGGGATTTGGGATGGGTGGGATTTGGGATTGGTGTGTGGGAAACCCCGGCTCTTCAAGGTTCCTGGGATTTGGGATTGGTGGGATTTGGGATTTGGGATCTGGGGGATTTGGGATTGGATCCCAGGAGGCCATGGTTCTTCAAGGTTCCTGGGATTTGGGATTCATGGGATTTGGGATTGGTGGGATTTGGGATTTGGGATCTGGGGGATTTGGGATTGGGGGATTTGAGATCTGGGGGATTTGGGATCTGGGGGATTTGGGATCTGGGGGATTTGGGATCTGGGGGATTTGGGATCTGGGGATTTGGGATTGGGGGATTTGGGATCAGGGGATTTGGGATCGGGGGATTTGGGATTGGGGGATTTGGGATTGGGGGATTTGGGATTTGGGATTGGTGGAGTTTGGGATGGGTGGGACAGGCACGGAGCCCAGGCGCCCCGGCTCTTCAGGTTCCTGGGATTTGGGATCCGTGGGATTTGGGATTTGGGATGGGTGGGATTTGGGATCTGGGGGATTTGGGATCTGGGGGATTTGGGATCTGGGGATTTGGGATTGGGGGATTTGGGACTGGTGGGATTTGGGATTGGTGGACACGGGCACGGAGCCCAGGGCGCCGCGGCTCTTCAAGGTTCCTGGGATTTGGGATTTGGGGATTTGGGATTGGGGGATTTGGGATTGGATCCCAGGAGGCCATGGTTCTTCAAGGTTCTTGGGATTTGGGATCAGTGGGATTTGGGATGGGTGGACACGGGCACGGATCCCAGGGCGCCCCGGCTCTTCAAGGTTCCTGGGATTTGGGATGGATGGGATTTGGGATTTGGGATGAGTGGGATTTGGGATTTGGGATGAGTGGGATTTGGGATTTGGGATGAGTGGGATTTGGGATTGGATCCCAGGGCGCCGCGGCTCTTCAAGGTTCCTGGGATTTGGGACCCGTGGGATTTGGGATGGGTGGGATGTGGGATTGGGGGATTTGGGATTTGGGATGGGTGGGATTTGGGATTGGTGTGTGGGAAACCCCGGCTCTTCAAGGTTCCTGGGATTTGGGATTGGTGGGATTTGGGATTTGGGATCTGGGGGATTTGGGATTGGATCCCAGGAGGCCATGGCTCTTCAAGGTTCCTGGGATTTGGGATTCATGGGATTTGGGATTGGTGGAGTTTGGGATTGGTGGACACGGGCACGGATCCCAGGGCGCTGCGGCTCTTCAAGGTTCCTGGGATTTGGGATTTGGGATGAGTGGGATTTGGGATTTGGGATGAGTGGGATTTGGGATTGGGGGATTTGGGATTGGATCCCAGGGCGCCGCGGCTCTTCAAGGTTCCTGGGATTTGGGATCCATGGGATTTGGGATTTGGGATCTGGGGGATTTGGGATTGGTGGACACGGGCACGGATCCCAGGGCACCGCGGCTCTTCAAGGTTCCTGGGATTTGGGATCCGTGGGATTTGGGATTGGGGGATTTGGGATTGGATCCCAGGAGGCCATGGTTCTTCAAGGTTCCTGGGATTTGGGATTCATGGGATTTGGGATGGGTGGGATTTGGGATTTGGGATGAGTGGGATTTGGGATCGGATCCCAGGGCGCCGCGGCTCTTCAAGGTTCCTTGAGATTTGGGATCAGTGGGATTTGGGATGAGTGGGATGGGTGGGATTTGGGATGGGTGGGATTTGGGATTTGGGATCTGGGGGATTTGGGATTGGAGCCCAGGGCGCCGCGGCTCTTCAAGGTTCCTGGGATTTGGGAACAGTGGGATTTGGGATGAGTGGGATTTGGGATCGGAGCCCAGGGCGCTGTGGCTCTTCAAGGTTCCTTGGGATCCGAGGGATCAGTGGGATTTGGGATTGGGGGATTTGGGATCCATGGGATTTGGGATTTGGGGATTTGGGATTTGGGATGGGTGGGATGTGGGATTGGGGGATTTGGGATTTGGGATGTGGGGGATTTGGGATTGGATCCCATGGCTCTTCAAGGTTCCTGGTATTTGGGATTTGGGATTGGGGGATTTGGGATTGGAGCCCAGGGCGCCCCGGCTCTTCAAGGTTCTTTGGGATTTGGGATTGGATCCCAGGAGGCCATGGCTCTTCAAGGTTCCTGGGATTTGGGATGGGTGGGATTTGGGATCTGGGGATTTGGGATTGGGGAATTTGGGACTGGTGGGATTTGGGATCCATGGGACACGGGCACGGATCCCAGGGCGCCGCGGCTCTTCAAGGTTCTTTGGGATTTGGGATCCATGGGATTGGGGATTGGATCCCAGGAGGCCATGGCTCTTCAAGGTTCCTGGGATTTAGGATTTGGGATTGGGGGATTTGGGATTGGATCCCAGGGCGCCGCGGCTCTTCAAGGTTCTTGGGATTTGGGATCAGTGGGATTTGGGATTTGGGATGGGTGGGATTTGGGATTGAGGAATTTGGGACTAGTGGGATTTGGGATTGGTGGACACGGGCACGGAGCCCAGGGCGCCGCGGCTCTTCAAGGTTCCTGGGATTTGGGATTTGGGGATTTGGGATTGGTGGGATTTGGGATTGGATCCCAGGAGGCCATGGTTCTTCAAGGTTCCTGGGATTTGGGATCAGTGGGATTTGGGATTGGTGGACACGGGCACGGATCCCAGGGCGCCCCGGCTCTTCAAGGTTCCTGGGATTTGGGATGGATGGGATTTGGGATTTGGGATGAGTGGGATTTGGGATTTGGGATGAATGGGATTTGGGATTTGGGATGAGTGGGATTTGGGATTGGATCCCAGGGCGCCGCGGCTCTTCAAGGTTCCTGGGATTTGGGATCCATGGGATTTGGGATGGGTGGGATGTGGGATTGGGGGATTTGGGATTTGGGATTTGGGATGGGTGGGATTTGGGATTGGTGTGTGGGAAACCCCGGCTCTTCAAGGTTCCTGGGATTTGGGATTGGTGGAGTTTGGGATTGGGGGATTTGGGATCGGAGCCCAGGGCGCTGCGGCTCTTCAAGGTTCTTGGGATTTGGGATCGCTGGGATTCGGGATCAGTGGGATTTGGGATCAGAGGGATTTGGGATCGCTGGGATTCAGGATCAGAGGGATTTGGGATCGCAGGGATTCGGGATCAGAGGGATTTGGGATCAGAGGGATTCAGGATAGGAGGGATTCGGGATCGCTGGGATTCGGGATCCGAGGGATTCGGGATAGGAGGGATTCGGGATCCGAGGGATTCAGGATCCGAGGGATTCGGGATCCGAGGGATTCGGGATCCGAGAGATTCGGGATCCGAGGGATTCGGGATCAGAGGGATTCGGGATGGCTGGGATTCGGGATCCGAGGGATTCGGGATAGGAGGGATTCGGGATCCGAGGGATTCGGGATCCGAGGGATTCGGGATCAGAGGGATTCGGGATGGCTGGGATTCGGGATCCGAGGGATTCAGGATCAGAGGGATTTGGGATTGCTGGGATTTGGGATCGCTGGGATTCGGGATCCGAGGGATTCGGGATGGCTGGGATTCGGGATGGCTGGGATTCGGGATCACTGGGATTCGG
Source organism: Eopsaltria australis (assembly GCA_034509425.1). Classification (NCBI taxonomy): domain Eukaryota; kingdom Metazoa; phylum Chordata; class Aves; order Passeriformes; family Petroicidae; genus Eopsaltria; species Eopsaltria australis. The sequence continues at coordinate 10,223 of JAVTVJ010003421.1, forward strand.
GATAGGAGGGATTCGGGATCCGAGGGATTCGGGATGGCTGGGATTGGGGATCCGAGGGATTCAGGATCCGAGGGATTCGGGATCAGAGGGATTCGGGATCCAAGGGATTCGGGATCCAAGGGATTCAGGATCCGAGGGATTCGGGATCCGAGGGATTCGGGATCCGAGGGATTGGGGATCGGAGGGATTCGGGATGGCTGGGATTCGGGATCCGAGGGATTGGGGATCCGAGGGATTGGGGATCCGAGGGATTGGGGATCCGAGGGATTCGGGATCAGAGGGATTCGGGATCCGAGGGATTGGGGATCCGAGGGATCGCTGGGATCTCTTCCCAGGTGGTGAATCCCGAGGATGTTTTCTGGAAGTGCGGCCTGGGATTCCCGCACACCTCGCACTGCCTGGGCTCCGGAGAGGTCATGATCAGCACCCTGGGAGACCCCGCCGGGAACGGGAAAGGTGGCCCGCAATTCCAGGGAAAAACGGGGATGGGACGCCGGGAATTGCCCTGTGGGAATTGTTCCGTGGGAATTGTTCCGTGGGAATTGGAATTGTACCGCGGGAATTGTTCCATGGGGATTGTTCCATAGGAATTGGAATTGTTCCATGGGAATTGTCCCATGGGAATTGTCCCATGGGAATTGTCCCATGGGAATTGTTCCATAAGAATTGTTCAGTGGGAATTGTCCCACTGGAATTGTCTCATGGGAATTGTTCCATGGGAATTGTCTCATGGGAATTGTCCTGTGGGAATTGTCCCACGGGAATTGTCCCTCGGGAATTGTCCCATTGGAATTGTCCCATGGGAATTGTCCCACTGGAATTGTCCCATGGGAATTGTTCCATTGGAATTGTCCCTTGGGAATGGTTCCATGGGAATTGTCCCACTGGAATTGTTCCATGGGAATTATTCCGTGGGAATTGTCCCACTGGAATTGTCCCATGGGAATTGTCCCTTGGGAATTGTCCCTTGGGAATGGTTCCATGGGAATTGTCCCACTGGAATTGTCCCATGGGAATTGTCCCTTGGGAATTGTCCCACTGGAATTGTCCCACGGGAATTGTCTCATGGGAATTGTTCCGTGGGAATTGTTCCATGGGAATTGTTCTATTGGAATTGTTCCATGGGAATTGGAATTGTTCCATTGGAATTGTCCCTTGGGAATTGTCCCACTGGAATTGTCTCATGGGAATTGTCCTGTGGGAATTTCCCATGGGAATTGTTCCGTGGGAATTGTCCCACTGGAATTATTCCATGGGAATTGTCCCTCGGGAATTGTTCCATTGGAATTGTCCCTTGGGAATTGTCCCATGGGAATTGTGCCATGGGAATTGTCCCTTGGGAATTGTCCCATTGGAATTGTCCCACTGGAATTGTCCCATTGGAATTGTTCCATGGGAATTGTTCCATAGGAATTGGAATTGTTCCATGGGAATTGTCTCATGGGAATTGTCCCTTGGGAATTGTCCCTTGGGAATTGTTCCATGGGAATTGTTCCATAGGAATTGGAATTGTCCCATTGGAATTGTTCCGTGGGAATTGTCCCATGGGAATTGTCCCACTGGAATTGTCCTTTGGGAATTATCCCTTGGGAATTGTCCCACTGGAATTGTCCCATGGGAATTATTCCATGGGAATTGTCCCTCGGGAATTGTCCCACTGGAATTGTCCCATTGGAATTGTTCCGTGGGAATTGTTCCACGGGAATTGTCCCTTGGGAATGGTTCCATGGGAATTGTCCCTTGGGAATTGTCCCTCGGGAATGGTTCCATGGGAATTGTCCCACTGGAATTGTCCCTTGGGAATTGTCCCACTGGAATTGTCCCACTGGAATTGTCCCTTGGGAATTGTCCCACGGGAATTGTCCCACTGGAATTGTTCCACGGGAATTGTCCTGTGGGAATTTCCCATGGGAATTGTTCCGTGGGAATTGTCCCTCGGGAATTGTCCCTTGGGAATTGCCTCATGGGAATTGTCCCACGGGAATTGTCCCTTGGGAATTGTCCCATGGGAATTGTCCCATGGGAATTGTCCCATGGGAATTGTCCCATGGGAATTGTCCCTTGGGAATTGTTCCATGGGAATTGTTCCATGGGAATTGTTCTATTGGAATTGTTCAATGGGAATTGGAATTGTTCCATTGGAATTGTCCCTTGGGAATTGTCCCACTGGAATTGTCCCATTGGAATTGTTCCGTGGGAATTGTCCCTTGGGAATTGTCCCTCGGGAATGCTTCCATGGGAATTGTCCCACTGGAATTGTTCCATGGGAATTGGAATTGTTCCATTGGAATTGTCCCTTGGGAATTGTCCCACTGGAATTGTCTCATGGGAATTGTCCTGTGGGAATTTCCCATGGGAATTGTTCCGTGGGAATTGTCCCACTGGAATTATTCCATGGGAATTGTCCCTCGGGAATTGTTCCATTGGAATTGTCCCACTGGAATTATTCCATGGGAATTGTGCCATGGGAATTGTCCCTCGGGAATTGTCCCTCGGGAATTGTCCCATTGGAATTGTCCCACTGGAATTGTCCCATTGGAACAATTCCATGGGAATTGTCCCATGGGAATTGTTCCATGGGAATTGTTCAGTGGGAATTGTCCTGCTGGAATTGTCCCACGGGAATTGTCCCGTGGGAATTGTCCCATGGGAATTGTCCCATGGGAATTGTCCCTTGGGAATTGTCCTGTGGGAATTGTTCCATGGGAATTGTTCCATGGGAATTGTCCTGTGGGAATTGTCCCTTGGGAATTGTCCCTTGGGAATTGTCCTGTGGGAATTGTTCCATGGGAATTGTCCCATGGGAATTGTCCCTTGGGAATTGTCCCTTGGGAATTGTCCTGTGGGAATTGTTCCATGGGAATTGTTCCATGGGAATTGTCCTGTGGGAATTGTTCCATAAGAATTGTTCAGTGGGAATTATTCCTTGGGAATTGTTCCATGGGAATTGTTCCATAGGAATTGGAATTGTCCCATTGGAATTGTTCCGTGGGAATTGTCCCTTGGGAATTGTCCCATTGGAATTGTCCCTCGGGAATTGTTCCACTGGAATTGTCCCATTGGAATTGTTCCACTGGAATTGTCCCTTGGGAATTGTTCCATGGGAATTGTTCCATAGGAATTGGAATTGTCCCATTGGAATTGTTCCATGGGAATTGTCTCATGGGAATTGTCCCACTGGAATTGTCCTTTGGGAATTATCCCTTGGGAATTGTTCCATGGGAATTGTTCCATGGGAATTGTTCCGTGGGAATTGTCCCATGGGAATTGTCCCATTGGAATTGTCCCACTGGAATTGTCCCACTGGAATTGTCCCATTGGAATTGTTCCATGGGAATTGTCCTGTGGGAATTGTCCCTCAGGAATGGTTCCATGGGAATTGTTCCATGGGAATTGTTCCATGGGAATTGTTCCATGGGAATTGTCTCATGGGAATTGTCCCTTGGGAATTGTCCTGTGGGAATTTCCCATGGGAATTGTCCCTTGGGAATTGTCCCACTGGAATTGTTCCATGGGAATTGTTCCATGGGAATTGTCCCTCGGGAATTGTTCCATGGGAATTGTCCTGTGGGAATTTCCCATGGGAATTGTTCCATGGGAACTGTCCCACTGGAATTATTCCATGGGAATTGTCCCTCGGGAATTGTTCCATTGGAATTGTCCCACTGGAATTATTCCATGGGAATTGTCCCTTGGGAATTGTCCCACTGGAATTGTCCCACTGGAATTGTTCCATGGGAATTGTCCTGTGGGAATTGTTCCATGGGAATTGTCCCTCGGGAATTGTCCCACTGGAATTGTCCCTTGGGAATTGTGTCATGGGAATACGGGGTGGGAATAATGGAATTACGGAATCACGGAATTTTGGAATCACGGAATTGTTGAGGTCGGGGAAAAAACCCTGGCGGGAACAGGGGGGGTTGGAAACCACGGAACTCCGGAATCCTGGCATCTCGGAACCCTGGAATTCTGGCATTCCGGACTTCCGGAATCCCGGAATCATCACGAAACCACGGAATTCCCGAAGCCGCAAAAACCCCCGGTGGCCAGAACTCGATCCCAAAAAAAAAACCCCCGGAATTACAAAACCCCTTTTTTTTTTTATAAACCCAAAACCCGGGGGAATTCCCGTTTTTTCCGTTTTTCCCGGGATTCAGGCGGATTCATCCTGCTGGATTCCGAGACTTTCGAGATCAAGGGAACGTGGGAGAGGGGCTCGGAGACGCCGCCCATGGGCTACGACTTCTGGTACCAACCGCGGCACAACGTCCTCATCAGCACCGAGTGGGGCGTCCCCAGATTCCTGGGATACGGATTCGACCCCAACGACCTCGGGAAAGGTCGGGAAAACTCCGGGGATTTGGGGATTGGAGCCGGGGATTTGGGGTTTTTTGTTGGATCCAAGAATTTTGGGGTCTTCTACCCTTGGATTCAAGGATTTGGGGTCTCCTTGACTTTGATCCAAGGATTTGGGGTCTTCCCCTACCTTGGATCCAAGGATTTTGGGTCTTCCCCTACCTTGGATCCAAGGATTTTGGGGTTCTCCACTTAATCCAAGGATTTGGGGTCTCTCCTTGATTTAAATCCAAGGATTTGGGGGTCTCCTTGACTTGGATCCAAGGATTTGGGGTTCCCCTTCCAATCCAAGAATTTTGGGTCTCTCCCAGTCTTGGATTCAAGGATTTGGGGTCTTTCCCTGTCTTGGATCCAAGGATTTGGGGATCTCCATTCAATCCAAGGATTTGGGGTTCGATCCAAGGATTTGGGGTCTTTCCCTGCCTTGGATCCAAGGATTTGGGGTCCTCATCAGCACCGAGTGGGGCGTCCCCAGATTCCTGGGATACGGATTCGACCCCAATGACCTCGGGAAAGGTCGGGAAAACTCCGGGGATTTGGGGTTTTTTTGGTGGATCCAAGAATTTTGGGGTTCTCCTTTTGATCCAAGAATTTTGGGGTCTTCTTGACTTTGATCCAAGGATTTGGGGTTCTCCTTTCAATCCAAGGATCTGGGGCTCAATCCAAGGATTTGAGGTCTCCTTTTGATCCAAGAATTTTGGGGTCGTCTTGACTTGGATCCAAGAATTTTGGGGTCTCCTACCCTTGGATCCAAGGATTTGGGGATCTCCATTCAATCCAAGGATTTGGGGTTCGATCCAAGGATTTGGGGTCTTTCCCTGCCTTGGATCCAAGGATTTGGGGTCCTCATCAGCACCGAGTGGGGCGTCCCCAGATTCCTGGGATACGGATTCGACCCCAACGACCTCGGGAAAGGTCGGGAAAACTCCGGGGATTTGAGGGATTTGTGTCTCGGATCTGGGGATTTGGGGTTTTTTGTTGGATCCAAGAATTTTGGGGTCTTCTACTCTTGGATCCAAGGATTTGGGGTTCTTCTTTCAATCCAAGGATTTTGGGGTTGTCTTGACTTGGATCCAAGAATTTTGGGGTCTTCTACCCTTGGATCCAAGGATTTGGGGTCTTTCCTTGACTTTGATCCAAGGATTTGGGGTCTCCTTGACTTTGATCCAAGGATTTGGGGTCTTCCCCTACCTTGGATCCAAGGATTTTGGGGTTCTCCACTTAATCCAAGGATTTGGGGTCTCTCCTTGATTTAAATCCAAGGATTTGGGGGTCTCCTTGACTTGGATCCAAGGATTTGGGGTTCCCCTTCCAATCCAAGAATTTTGGGTCTCTCCCAGTCTTGGATCCAAGGATTTGGGGTCTTTCCCTGTCTTGGATTCAAGGATTTGGGGATCTCCATTCAATCCAAGGATTTGGGGTTCGATCCAAGGATTTGGGGTCTTTCCCTGCCTTGGATCCAAGGATTTGGGGTCCTCGTCAGCACCGAGTGGGGCGTCCCCAGATTCCTGGGATACGGATTCGACCCCAACGACCTCGGGAAAGGTCGGGAAAACTCCGGGGATTTGGGGGTTGGAGAGGGGATTTGGGGTTCTCCTTTTGATCCAAGAATTTTAGGGTTGTCTTGACTTGGATCCAAGAATTTTGGGGTTTCTTCTACCCTTGGATCCAAGGATTTGGGGTCTCTCCTTGACTTTGATCCAAGAATTTTGGGTCTCTCCCAGTCTTGGATCCAAGGATTTGGGGTCTTTCCCTGCCTTGGATCCAAGGATTTGGGGTCCTCATCAGCACCGAGTGGGGCGTCCCCAGATTCCTGGGATACGGATTCGACCCCAACGACCTCGGGAAAGGTCGGGAAAACTCCGGGGATTTGGGGGATTTGTGTCTCGGATCTGGGGGTTTGGGGTGTTTTCTTGGATCCAAGAATTTTGGGGTCTTCTACTCTTGGATCCAAGGATTTGGGGTTCTTCTTTCAATCCAAGGATTTTGGGGTCGTCTTGACTTGGATCCAAGAATTTTGGGGTCTTCTACCCTTGGATCCAAGGATTTGGGGTTCTCCACTTAATCCAAGGATTTGGGGTCTCTCCTTGATTTAAATCCAAGAGTTTTGGGGTCTTCTACCCTTGGATCCAAGGATTTTGGGGTCTACTTGACTTAAATCCAAGGATTTGGGGCCTTCTTGAATTTGATCCAAGGATTTGGGGTCTTTCCCTGCCTTGGATCCAAGGATTTGGGGTCCTCATCAGCACCGAGTGGGGCGTCCCCAGATTCCTGGGATACGGATTCGACCCCAACGACCTCGGGAAAGGTCGGGAAAACTCCGGGGATTTGGGGTTTTTGTTGTCTCGGATCTGGGGGTTTGGGGTGTTTTCTTGGATCCAAGAATTTTGGGGTCATCTTGACTTGGATCCAAGAATTTCGGGGTTTCTTCTACCCTTGGATCCAAGGATTTGGGGTCTCCTTTCACACCAAGAATTTTGGGTCTCTCCCAGTCTTGGATCCAAGGATTTGGGGTCCTCATCAGCACCGAGTGGGGCGTCCCCAGATTCCTGGGATACGGATTTGACCCCAACGACCTCGGGAAAGGTCGGGAAAACTCCGGGGATTTGGGGTTTTTGTTGTTGGATCCAAGGATTTTGGGGTCTTCTACTCTTGGATCCGCGGATTTGGGGTCTCCTTGACTTTAATCCAAGTATTTGGGGTTCTCCATTCAATCCAAGGATCTGGGGCTCAGTCCAAGGATTTTGGGGTTCTTCTTTCAATCCAAGGATTTTGGGGTCGTCTTGACTTGGATCCAAGAATTTTGGGGTCTTCTATGCTTGGATCCAAGGATTTGGGGTCTCCTTGACTTTAATCCAAGGATTTGGGGTCCCCCTTTCAATCCAAGAATTTTGGGTCTCTCCCAGTCTTGGATTCAAGGATTTGGGGTCTTTCCCTGTCTTGGATCCAAGGATTTGGGGTTCTCCATTCAATCCAAGGATTTGGGGTTCAATCCAAGGATTTGGGGTCTTTCCCTACCTTGGATCCAAGGATTTGGGGTTCTCCATTTAATCCAAGGATTTGGGGTCTCTCCTTGACTTGGATCCAAGAATTTTGGGTCTCTCCCAGTCTTGGATCCAAGGATTTGGGGTCTTTCCCTGTCTTGGATCCAAGGATTTGGGGTCCTCATCAGCACCGAGTGGGGCGTCCCCAGATTCCTGGGATACGGATTCGACCCCAGCGACCTCTGGAAAGGTCGGGAAAACTCCGGGGATTTGGGGTTTTTTTGGTGGATCCAAGAATTTTGGGGTCTTCTACCCTTGGATCCGAGGATTTGGGGTCTCCTTGACTTGGATCCAAGAATTTTGGGGTCTTCTTGACTTTGATCCAAGGATTTGGGGTTCTCCTTTCAATCCAAGGATTTGGGGTTCTCCATTTAATCCAAGGATTTGGGGTCTCTCCTTGACTTGGATCCAAGAATTTTGGGTCTCTCCCAGTCTTGGATCCAAGGATTTGGGGTCTTTCCCTGTCTTGGATCCAAGGATTTGGGGTCCTCATCAGCACCCCAAAAATCCCAAAAAATTCAAAATCAAAATTCTAAATTAAAATAAAAATCCCAAAAAAATCCCCAAAAAATCAAAAAATTCCTAAAAAAAATTCCCCCAAAAAAAAATAAAAATCCCCAAAAATCCCCCAAAAATCCCAAAAAAATCCCCAAAATTCCCAAAAACTCCTAAAAATTTTTAAAAAATTCCAAAAATTCCCAAAATCCCAAAAAAATTTTTAAAAATCCAAAAAATTACAAAAATAATTCCCAAAAATCCCCCAAAAAATCCCCAAAAAATCCCCAAAAAATCCCCAAAAATCCCCAAAAAAATCCCCAAAAAATCCCCAAAAAAATCCCCCAAAAATCCCCAAAAAATCCCCAAAAAAATCCCCAAAAATTCCCATTAAAAAATTCCCAAAAATTCCCATTTTTCCCATTTTTCCCAGGGCGTTACGGCCGCCGGCTGAACGTGTGGGACTGGAGCACCCACAGGTACGTCCAGGCCATCGACGTCGGCGAGGATTCGGCGCCCTTGGAGATCCGGTTCCTCCACGATCCCGACGCTTCCGAGGGATTCGTCGGCTGCACCATCAGCAGCGCCATCCATCGCTTCTACAAGGCCCAGGTGGCCCCGAAATTTGGGAATTTGGGGTCGGATTGGGTCGGTTTGGGTCCGGGTGGCCCCAAAATTTGGGAATTTGGGGTCGGTTTGGGTCGGTTTGGGTCTGGGTAGCCCCGAAATTTGGGAATTTGGGGTCGGATTGGGTCGGTTTTTGGTGGATTTGGAGCTTTTTGGGAATGTTGCTCTTGGGTGATGAAAACTGGGAATGATTTCCACCAAAATTGATGGAAAATTCAACATTTTGGGTCCAGGTGGCCCCAAAATTTGGGAATTTGGGGTCGGATTGGGTCGGTTTGTGTCCAGGTGGCCCCAAAATTTGGGAATTTGGGGTCGGATTGGGTCTGTTTGGGTCCAGGTGGCTCCGAAATTTGGGAATTTGGGGCTGGAATGGGTTGGTTTTTGGTGGGTTTGGAGGATTTTGGGAATTTGGGGTCGGATTGGGTCGGTTTGTGTCCAGGTGGCCCCAAAATTTGGGAATTTGGGGTCGGATTGGGTCGGTTTGGGTCCAGGTGGCCCCAAAATTTGGGAATTTGGGGCTGGAATGGGTTGGTTTTTGGTGGGTTTGGAGGATTTGGGGAATTTGGGGTCGGATTGGGTCGGTTTGGGACCAGGTGGCCCCAAAATTTGGGAATTAAGGCCTGGATTGGGTCGGTTTGGGTCCAGGTAGCCCCAAAATTTGGGAATTTGGGGCTGGAATGGTTGGTTTTTGGTGGGTTTGGAGGATTTTGGGAATTTGGGGTCGGATTGGGTCGGTTTGGGTCCAGGTGGCCCCGAAATTTGGGAATTTGGGGTCGGATTGGGTCGGTTTGGGTCCAGGTGGCCCCGAAATTTTGGAATTTGGGGTCGGATTGGGTCGGTTTGGGTCTGGGTAGCCCCAAAATTTGGGAATTTGGGGTCGGATTCGGTTGGTTTTTGGTGGATTTGGAGGATTTTGGGAATTTGGGGTTGGATTGGGTCGGTTTGGGTCCAGGTGGCCCCAAATTTGGATTTGGGTCGGTTGGGTCCAGGTGGCCCCAAAATTTGGGAATTCAGGCCTGGATTGGGTCGGTTTGGGTCCAGGTGGCCCCGAAATTTGGGAATTTGGGGTCGGATTGGGTCGGTTTTTGGTGGATTTGGAGCTTTTTGGGAATGTTGGTGTTGGGTGATGAAAACTGGGAATGATTTCCACCAAAATTGATGGAAAATTCAACATTTTGGGTCCAGGTGGCCTCGAAATTTGGGAATTTGGGGTCGGATTGGGTCGGATTGGGTCCAGATGGCCCCGAAATTTGGGAATTTGGGGTCGGATTGGGTCGGTTTGGGTCCAGGTGGCCCCGAAATTTGGGAATTTGGGGTCGGATTGGGTCGGTTTGGGTCCGGATAGCCCCGAAATTTGGGAATTTGGGGTCAGATTGGGTCGGTTTGGGTCCGGGTGGCCCCGAAATTTGGGAATTTGGGGTCGGATTGGGTCGGTTTGGGTCCAGGTGGCCCCAAAATGTGGGAATTTGGGTCGGATTGGGTCGGTTTGGGTCCGGGTAGCCCCGAAATTTGGGAATTCGGGCCTGGATTGGGTCGGTTTGGGTCCAGGTGGCCCCGAAATTTGGGAATTTGGGGTTGGATTGGGTCGGTTTTTGGTGGATTTGGAGCTTTTTGGGAATGTTGCTCTTGGGTGATGAAAACTGGGAATGATTTCCACCAAAATTGATGGAAAATTCAACATTTTTGGCTCTCAAATCCCTTCGGAAACTCCAAAATCGCGGAATTTAATCTTGGAACTCCCAAACCTGGGAAAATCCCATGTTTTTGATTCCCAAATCCCTCCCAAAATTCCCGAAATCCTGGAAAATTCCGCGTTTTTGGCCCCGCAGGACGGATCCTGGGCGGCCGAGAAGGTGATCCAGGTGCCCGGCAAGAAGGTGGAGGGCTGGATCCTCCCGGAGATGCCAGGTGGCGCGTCGGGATCGGGATCGGGATCGGGATCGGGATTGGGATCGGGATCAGGATCGGGATGGGATTGGGATCGGGATTGGGATCGGGATCGGAATGGGGATCGGGATGGGATTGGGATGAGGATGGGATGGGATGGGGATGGGGATTGGGGATGGGATTGGGATGGGGATTGGGATGGGATTGGGATCGGGATGCGGGATGGGATTGGGATAAGGATGGGGATTGGGAATTGGATTCGGGAATCGGGATCGGGATCGGGATTGGATCGGGATCAGGATCGGGATCAGGATTGGAATGGGGATGGGATTGGGATTGGGATCGGGATTGGATTGGGATGAATGGGGATGGGATGGGATTGGATGGGATTGGGATGGGATGGGATTGGATGGGATCGGATTGGATCGGATGGGATTTGGATTGGGATCGGGATGGGATTGGGATGAGGATTGGGATCGGGATTGGAATCAGGATTGGGATGGGGATCAGGATTGGGATCGGGATCAGGATTGGGATCAGGATTGGAATGGGCATCGGGATTGGGATGGGGATGGGGATGGGGATGGGGATTGGAATTGGGATTGGGATCTGGATTGGAATGGGCATTGGGATCGGGATCGGGATCGGGATCGGGATTGGGATCGGGATCGGGATCAGGATTGGGATTGGGATGGGGATCAGGATCAGGTTTGGGATTGGGATTGGAATTGGGATTGGGATGGGGATGGGGATCGGGATTGGGATCAGGATTGGGATGGGATAGGGATTGGGATCAGAATCGTTCCCAGCATCCGGAGATTTGGGGTTCTCCATTCAATCCAAGGATTTGGGGCTCAATCCAAGGATTTGGAGCTCAATCCAAGGATTTGGGGCTCAATCCAAGGATTTGGGGCTCGATCCAAGGATTTGAGGCTCAACCCAAGAATTTTGGGATCTCCCAGCCTTTAATCCAAGGATTTGGGGTCTTCTTGACTTCAATCCAAGGATTTGGGGCTCGATCCAAGGATTTGGGGCCCGATCCAAGGATTTGGGGCTCGATCCATGGATTTGGGGCTCAATCCAAGGATTTGGGCCTCGATCCAAGGATTTGGGGCTGGATCCAAGGATTTGGGGTCTTCTTGCCTTTAATCCAAGGATTTGGGGTCTTCTTGACTTCAATCCAAGGATTTGGGGCTCAATCCAAGGATTTGGGGCTCGATCCGAGGATTTGGGGCTGGATCCAAGAATTTTGGGATCTCCCAGCCTTTAATCCAAGGATTTGGGGTCTTCTTGACTTCAATCCAAGGATTTGGGGCTCGATCCAAGGATTTGGGGCCCGATCCAAGGATTTGGGGCTCGATCCATGGATTTGGGGCTCAATCCAAGGATTTGGGCCTCGATCCAAGGATTTGGGGCTGGATCCAAGGATTTGGGCGCTCGATCCAAGGATTTGGGGCTCTAACCCAAGAATTTTGGGATACTCCCAGCTCTTTGATCCAAGCCGATTGCGGGGCTCGATCAAGGATTTGGGCCCGATCAAGATTTGCGGGCTCGATCCAAGGATTTGGGGCCCGATCCAAGGATTTGGGGCCCGATCCAAGGATTTGGGGCTCGATCCAAGGATTTGGGGCTCGATCCATGGATTTGGGGCTCGATCCATGGATTTGGGGCTCAATCCAAGGATTTGGGGCTCAATCCATGGATTTGGGGCTCAATCCAAGGATTTGGGGCCCGATCCAAGGATTTGGGGCTCGATCCAAGGATTTGGGGCCCGATCCAAGGATTTGGGGCTCTATCCAAGAATTTTGGGATCTCCTTGCCTTTAATCCAAGGATTTGGGGTCTCCCAGCCTTTGATCCAAGGATTTGGGGTCTTCTGGACTTCGATCCAAGGATTTGGGGCTGGATCCAAGGATTTGGGGTCCGGATTCCTTCCCGCAGGGTTCATCACGGATCTCCTGATTTCCCTGGACGATCGCTTCCTGTATTTCAGCAATTGGCTGCACGGGGACGTGCGCCAGTACGACATCTCCGACACCCGGCACCCCAAACTGGTGGGGCAGGTGAGGGGAAACATTCCCAAAAAAATGGGAAAATGTTCCCAAAAAATATTCCCAAAAAAATGGGAAAATGTTCCCAAAACAACCCCCCAAAAAAACCCCCAAAAAATGGGAAAAAATTCCCAAAAAAACCCCAAAACGACGTCTCCGACACCTGGTGCCCCAAACTGGTGGGGCAGGTGAGGCTCCCGGCCGGAATTCCCATGTTTTTCTGGGATTTTCCAGGGTTTTTTTTGGGAGGATTTTCCAGGTGTTTTTTGGGGAATTTTCCAGATTTTTTTTTGGATTTTCCGGGTTTTTTTGGGGGGATTTTCCAGGTTTTTTTGGGGAACAATCCATGGGTTTTTTGGGGGATTTTCCAGGTCTTCGGGATTTTCCAGGTTTTCTTTGGGATTTTCCAGGTTTTTTTTGGGATTTTCCAGGGTTTTTTGGGGGGATTTTCCAGGTCTTTGGGATTTTCCAGTTTCTTTGGGATTTTCCAGGGTTTTTTGGGGAATTTTCCATGGTTTTTTTGGGGGGATTTTCCAGGTTTTTTTGGGGGGATTTTCCAGGGTTTTTTTTGGGAAATTCCAGGTTTTTTTTGGGAAATTCCAGGGTTTTTTTTGGAAATTCCAGGGTTTTTTTTTTAATTCCAGGTTTTTTTGGGATTTTCCAGGTGTTTTTGGGATTGTCCAGGTTTCTTTGGGATTGTCCTGGGTTTTTTTGGGATTTTCCATGGTTTATTGGGAATTTTCCAGGTTTTTTGGGGGATTTTCCAGGTTTTTTTGGAGGGATTTCCCAGGTTTTTTTGGGGGGGATTTCCCAGGTTTTTTTTGGGAAATTCCATGTTTTTTTGGGATTTTCCAGGTGTTTTTGGGCGGCAGCGTCACCAGGGGAGGCCCCGTGAGGGTGTGCGAGGATGCGGAGCTGCCGAGCCAGCCCGAGCCCTTCGTCATCCAGGTGAATCATCCCGGAATTCCCTGTCTTGGATGCTCCCCAAATCCCACTTTGGGATCGGCTCCGTCCTTCCCAAATCCCACTTTGGGATCGGCTCCGTCGTTCCCAGGTTTCTCCCCAAATCCCACGTTGGGATCGGATCCATTATCCCAAAATTCTGCTTTGGGATCCCATTTGAAATCCCATTTGGGATCAGTTCCATCCTCCATGGGATCCTTCCCAAAATCCCATTTGGGATCGGCTCCATCCTCCATGGGATCCTTCCCAAAATCCCACTTTGGGATCAGTTCCATCCTTCCCAAAATCCTCCCAAAATCCTCCTTTGGGATCGGCTCCGTCCTCCCCAGGTTTCTCCCCAAATCCCATTTGGGATCAACTCCATCCTTCCCAAATCCCACTTTGGGATCGGCTCCGTCGTTCCCAGGATTCTCCCCAAATCCCACTTTGGGATCAGCTCCATTATCCCAAAATTCCGCCTTGGGATCGGCTCCGTCCTCCCCGGGCTTCTCCCCAAATCCCTCTTTGGGATCAGCTCCATTTTCCCAAATCCCATTTGGGATGGGCTCCATTATCCCAAAATTCTGCTTTGGGATCGGCTGCGTCCTCCCCAAATCCCATTTGAAATCCCATTTGGGATCAGTTCCATCCTCCATGGGATCCTTCCCAAAATCCCTCTTTGGGATCGGCTCCATCCTTCCCAAGATCCTCCCAAAATCCTCCTTTGGGATCGGCTCCGTCCTCCCCAGGTTTCTCCCCAAATCCCATTTGGGATCGGCTCCGTCCTTCCCAAATCCCACTTTGGGATCGGCTCCGTCGTTCCCAGGTTTCTCCCCAAATCCCACTTTGGGATCAGCTCCATTATCCCAAAATTCCGCCTTGGGATCGGCTCCGTCCTCCCCGGGCTTCTCCCCAAATCCCATGTTGGGATCGGCTCCATTATCCCAAAATTCCGCTTTGGGATCGGCTCCATTATCCCAAATCCCACTTTGGGGTCTGCTCCATCCTCCATGGGATCCTTCCCCAAAATCCCATTTGGGATCTGCTCCATCCTCCCCAAATCCCATTCCGGATCAGCTCCATGATCCCAAATCCCATTTGGGATCGGTTCCATCCTCCCTGGCATCCTTCCCAAAATCCCTCTTTGGGATCAGCTCCATTTTCCCAAATCCCATTTGGGATGGGCTCCATTATCCCAAAATTCTGCTTTGGGATCGGCTGCGTCCTCTCCAAATCCCATTTGAAATCCCATTTGGGATCAGTTCCATCCTCCATGGGATCCTTCCCAAAATCCCTCTTTGGGATCGGCTCCATCCTTCCCAAGATCCTCCCAAAATCCTCCTTTGGGATCGGCTCCGTCCTCCCCAGGTTTCTCCCCAAATCCCATTTGGGATCGGCTCCATTTCCCAAAATCCACTTTGGGATCGGCTCCGTTATCCCAAAATTCCGCGTTGGGATCGGCTCCATCCTCTCCAAATCCTTCCCAAATCCCATTTGGGATCAGCTCTGTCCTTCCCGAGACCCTCCCCAAATCCCATTTGGGATCGGTTCCATCCTCCATGGGATCCTTCCCCAAATCCCACTTGGAATTGGTCCCATGATCCCAAGTCCCATTCGGGATCGGCTCCACGATCCCAAATCCGGGATATTCCGGAGTTTTCCATGGAATTCCAGGGCAGGAAGGTGGTTTCATGATCCCAAATCCCATTCAGGATCGGTTCCATCCTCCATGGGATCCTTCCCCAAATCCCATTTGGAATCAGTTCCATGATCCCAAATCCCATTCGGGATCGGCTCCGTGGCCCCAATTCCGGGATATTCCGGAGTTTTCCGTGGAATTCCAGGGCAGGAAGGTGGCGGGAGGCCCCCAGATGCTGCAGCTCAGCCTGGATTGGTTCCATCCTCCATGGGATCCTTCCCCAAATCCCATTTGGAATTGGTCCCATGATCCCAATTCCGGGATATTCCGGAATATTCCATGGAATTCCAGGGCAGGAAGGTGGCTTCATGATCCCAAATCCCATTCGGGATCAGCTCCGTCCTCCCCGGGTTTCTCCCCAAATCCCACTTGGAATCGGTTCCATGACCCCAAATGCCATTCGGGATCAGCTCCGTGGCCCCAATTCCGGGATATTCCGGAGTTTTCCATGGAATTCCAGGGCAGGAAGGTGGCTTCATGATCCCAAATCCCATTTAGGATTGGTTCCATCCTCCATGGGATCCTTCCCCAAATCCCACTTGGAATTGGTCCCATGACCCCAAATCCCATTCGGGATCGGCTCCACGATCCCAATTCCGGGATATTCCGGAGTTTTCCATGGAATTCCAGGGCAGGAAGGTGGCAGGAGGACCCCAAATCCCATTTGGGATGAGTTCCATGATCCCAAATCCCATTTGGGATCGGCTCCGTCCCCCCCATATTCTCCTCAAATCCCATTCGGGATCGGCTCCACGATCCCGATTCCGGGATATTCCGGAATTTTCCGTGAAATTCCAGGGCAGGAAGGTGGCGGGAGGACCCCAAATCCCATTTGGAATCGGTTCCATGATCCCAAATCCCATTCGGGATCAGCTCCACGATCCCAATTCCGGGATATTCCGGAATATTCCATGGAATTCCAGGGGAAGAGGGTGGCGGGAGGACCCCAAATCCCATTTAGGATCAGCTCCGTCCTCCCCGGGTTTCTCCCCAAATCCCATTTGGGATGGGTTCCATGATCCCAAATCCCATTCGGGATCGGCTCCGTGGCCCCGATTCCGGGATATTCTGGAGTTTTCCATGGAATTCCAGGGCAGGAAGGTGGCTTCATGATCCCAAATCCCATTTGGGATCGGCTCCATGACCCCAAATCCCGCTTGGAATTGGTCCCATGATCCCAAATCCCATTCGGGATCAGCTCCGCGATCCCAATCCCGGGATATTCCGGAGTTTTCCATGGAATTCCAGGGGAAGAAGGTGGCGGGAGGACCCCAAATCCCATTTGGGATCAGCTCCGTCCTCCCCGGGTTTCTCCCAAAATCCCATTTGGAATTGGTCCCATGATCCCAAATCCCATTCGGGATCAGCTCCATGATCCCAATTCCGGGATATTCCGGAGTTTTCCATGGAATTCCAGGGCAGGAAGGCAGCTTCATGATCCCAAATCCCATTTGGGATCGGTTCCATCCTCCATGGGATCCTTCCCCAAATCCCATTTGGAATCAGTTCCATGATCCCAAATCCCATTCGGGATCAGCTCCATTATCCCAAATCTGGGATATTCCGGAATATTCCATGGAATTCCAGGGGAAGAAGGTGGCGGGAGGACCCCAAATCCCATTTGGGATCGGCTCCATGACCCCAAATCCCGCTTGGAATTGGTCCCATGACCCCAGATCCCATTCGGGATCAGCTCCACGATCCCAAATCCGGGATATTCCCGAGTTTTCCGTGGAATTCCAGGGCAGGAAGGTGGCGGGAGGCCCCCAGATGCTGCAGCTCAGCCTGGATTGGTTCCATCCTCCATGGGATCCTTCCCAAATCCCATTTGGAATCGGCTCCATGACCCCAAATCCCATTTGAGGTGGGATCCATGACCTCAAATCCGGGATATTCCCGAGTTTTCCGTGGAATTCCAGGGCAGGAAGGTGGCGGGAGGCCCCCAGATGCTGCAGCTCAGCCTGGATGGGAAGCGTCTCTACGTGACCACGTCGCTCTACAGCGCCTGGGACCGCCAGTTCTACCCTGACATGATCAAGTAATCATTAATTAATAATTAGTATTATTAATTAATAACAAAAAAAAGGGATTAAAACGAATAGAATCAGTAAATATTAGAAATTAATGAGGAAGTCGTTATCAAGTAGTTGTGGAATGACGACAGAATCGTGTCAAAAGAATTACGGAGCAATTAGTAAATAATTGCGAAATGAAATAGGAAATAATGAGTGATCATTAATAAATAATAAGGGAATAATAAGGAAATAATAAGGAAATGATAAGGAAATAATAAAGGAATAATAAAGAAATAATAAGGAAATAATAAAAAATAAAAAATAATTTTAAAAATAAATAAAAATTAATAAATAATAAACAATAAATAATAATAACAAATAATAAAAACAAATAATAGGATAATAAAAATAGTAATGAATAATGAATAATGAATAATGAATAATGAATAATTGAATAACGAAAACGAATAAGAATAAGAAAATGAATAATAAATAATAAAATTAATAATAATAATAAGTAATAATAATAAATAATAAATAGAAATAAAAATAATAAATAAGGAAAATGATAATAAATAAAATAAAAAAATTAAGTAATAGGTTAATAATAATAAGCAAATAAACAATAATA
>JAVTVJ010003422.1:0-14218 GCA_034509425.1 Eopsaltria australis
TTCACCCCAAAATCCTGCTCAGATCTCCCTAAACCCCTCAGGGACCCCCAAAATCCCCCAAATTCACCCCAAAATCCACTTCAGATCCCCCTAAACCGTTCAGGGACACCCAAAATCCCCCAAATTCACCCCAAAATCCACTTCAGGTGCCCCTAAACCCCTCAGGGATCCCCAAAATCCACCAAATTCACCCCACAATCCCCCATATTCTACCTGGGACCCCCATCATCCCCTACATTTCCCCCCAAAGCCCTCAGATCGCCTCCAAACCCACTGCGTTAGCGCCACCTAGTGGCCGGGAAGTCTCAGTGCCTGCCGGGCTAGAGCCCGGCCGAGCAGGAGCTGCGCATGCGCCGCCTGCTGGGGGAGGAGTCGCCCGTCAGGCCACGCCCCTGGGGGCGGGGCCGCGGACGCTATGCAAATGAGGCGGCCTTAGATGGGAAAAATGAGCAACTATGGAAAAGATGGCTGAAAATGGAGGAAAATGCGGGTTTTAGGGGGGAAACGGGGGATCTGGGGGCAGTTTGTGGGGATTTGGGGAAAATTGGCGCAGTTCTGGGTCATTTTGGGGACTTTTTGGGGAAGTTTTGGGTAATTTTGGGTCTTTTGGAGGGCTTGGGGAAACACTTGATGCAAATGATGGAAATGCGATTAATTAACGCTGATGGACTCTGCTTTTCATGCAAATGAAGTTTATTGCAAGGGAATGAATAAGATTTAATTGAATCACGCCTGTATTTATGCAAAAAAATGATGAATATTCACCGACTATACGCAAATGAGGTTGGAGTGTGGATGTTGGTGTTAGGCCACGCCCCTTTTGATTCAAACAGGGCCCCGTGATCACTGGGTGTGGCCACGCCCTTTATGCTAATCAGGGACAAATATGGTCAGCCCAAAACCCCCCAAATTCACCCCAAAATCCTGCTCAGATCCTTCTAAACCCCTCAGGGACCCGCAAAATCCCCCAAATTCACCCCAAAATCCACTTCAGATCCCCCTAAACCGCTCAGGGACACCCAAAATGCCCCAAATTCACCCCAAAATCCACTTCAGGTGCCCCTAAACCCCTCAGGGATCCCAAAATCCACCAAATTCACCCCACAATCCCCCATATTCTACCTGGGACCCCCATCATCCCCTACATTTCCCCCCAAAGCCCTCAGATCGCCTCCAAACCCACTGCGTTAGCGCCACCTAGTGGCTGGGAAGTCTCAGTGCCTGCCGGGCTAGAGCCAGGCCGAGCAGGAGCTGCGCATGCGCCGCCTGCTGGGGGAGGAGTCGCCCGTCAGGCCACGGCCCTGGGGGCGGGGCCGCGGCCGCTATGCAAATGAGGCGGACTTAGATGGGAAAAATGAGCAAATATGGAAAAGATGGCTGAAAATGGAGGAAAATGCGGTTTTTAAGGGGGGAAAGGGGGATCTGGGGGCAGTTTGGGGGGATTTGGGGAAAATTGGGGCAGTTCTGGGTCATTTTGGGGACTTTTTGGGGAAGTTTTGGGTCATTTTGGGTCTTTTGGAGCGCTTGGGGAAACACTTGATGCAAATGATGGAAATGCGATTAATTAACGCTGATGGACTCTGCTTTTCATGCAAATGAAGTTTATTGCAAGGGAATGAATAAGATTTCATTGAATCACGCCTGTATTTATGCAAAAAAATGATGAATATTCACCGACTATACGCAAATGAGGTTGGAGTGTGGATGTTGGTGTTAGGCCACGCCCCTTTTGATTCAAACAAGGCCCCGTGATCACTGGGTGTGGCCACGCCCTTTATGCTAATCAGGGACAAATATGGTCAGCCCAAAACCCCACAAATTCACCCCAAAATCCTGCTCAGATCCTTCTAAACCCCTCAGGGACCCCCAAAATCCCCCAAATTCACCCCAAAATCCACTTCAGATCCCCCTAAACCGCTCAGGGACACCCAAAATCCCCCAAATTCACCCCAAAATCCACTTCAGGTGCCCCTAAACCCCTCAGGGATCCCCAAAATCCACCAAATTCAACCCACAATCCCCCATATTCTACCTGGGACCCCCATCATCCCCTACATTTCCCCCCAAAGCCCTCAGATCGCCTCAAAGCCCACTGCGTTAGCGCCGCCTAGTGGCCGGGAGGTCTCAGTGCCTGCCGGGCTAGAGCCAGGCCGAGCAGGAGCTGCGCATGCGCCGCCTGCTGGGGGAGGAGTCGCCCGTCAGGCCACGCCCCTGGGGGCGGGGCCGCGGACGCTATGCAATTGAGGCGGCCTTAGATGGGAAAAATGAGCAACTATGGAAAAGATGGCTGAAAATGGAGGAAAATGCGGTTTTTAGGGGGAAAACGGGGGATCTGGGGGCAGTTTGGGGGGATTTGGGGAAAATTGGGGCAGTTCTGGGTCATTTTGGGGACTTTTTGGGGAAGTTTTGGGTCATTTTGAGTCTTTTGGAGGGCTTGGGGAACACTTGATGCAAATGATGGAAATGCGATTAATTAACGCTGATGGACTCTGCTTTTCATGCAAATGAAGTTTATTGCAAGGGAATGAATAAGATTTCATTGAATCACGCCTGTATTTATGCAAAAAAATGATGAATATTCACCGACTATACGCAAATGAGGTTGGAGTGTGGATGTTGGTGTTAGGCCACGCCCCTTTTGAGTCAAACAAGGCCCCGTGATCACTGGGTGTGGCCACGCCCTTTAGGCTAATCAGGGACAAATATGGTCAGCCCAAAACGCCCCAAATTCACCGCAAAATCCTGCTCAGATCCTTCTAAACCCGCTAGGGAACCCCCAAATCCGCCAGCAAATTCACCCAAAATCCACTTCAGATCCCCTAACCGCTCAGGGACACCCAAAATCTAAATTCACGCGCTCCCAACACTTCCAGCATTCAGGTGCCTAAACCCTCAGGGATTCTCCAAAATCCACCAAATTCACCCCACAATCCCCCATATTCTACCTGGGACCCCCATCATCCCCTACATTTCCCCCCAAAGCCCTCAGATCGCCTCAAAACCCACTGCGTTAGCGGCACCTAGTGGCCGGGAGGTCTCAGTGCCTGCCGGGCTAGAGCCAGGCCGAGCAGGAGCTGCGCATGCGCCGCCTGCTGGGGGAGGAGTCGCCCGTCAGGCCACGCCCCTGGGGGCGGGGCCGCGGCCGCAATGCAAATGAGGCGGGCTTAGATGGGAAAAATGAGCAAATATGGAAAAGATGGCTGAAAATGGAGGAAAATGCGGTTTTTAGGGGGGAAAAGGGGGATCTGGGGGCAGTTTGAGGTGATTTGGGGAAAATTGGGGCAGTTCTGGGTCATTTTGGGGACTTTTTGGGGAAGTTTTGGGTGATTTTGGGTCTTTTGGAGGGCTTGGGGAAACACTTGATGCAAATGATGGAAATGCGATTAATTAACGCTGATGGACTCTGCTTTTCATGCAAATGAAGTTTATTGCAAGGGAATGAATAAGATTTAATTGAATCACGCCTGTATTTATGCAAAAAAATGATGAATATCCACCGACTATACGCAAATGAGGTTGGAGTGTGGATGTTGGTGTTAGGCCACGCCCCTTTTGATTCAAACAAGGCCCCGTGATCACTGGGTGTGGCCACGACCTTTATGCTAATCAGGGACAAATATGGTCAGCCCAAAACCCCCCAAATTCACCCCAAAATCCTGCTCAGTATCCTTCTAAAACCGCCTCAGGAAAGCGCCAAAATCCCCCAAATTTCGACGGCCCAAAAATCGTCGACTCAGATCCGCCTAAACGTCAGGGACACCCAAATCCCTGCAAATTCACCCAAAATCCACTTCAGGTGCCCCTAAAACCCCTGGGATCCCCAAATCCACGCAAATTCACACCCACTAATCCCCCATATTCTACGCTGGGACGCCTCTATCATCCCCTACATTTCCCCCCAAAGCCGCTCAGATTCGCGGCTCAAAACGCCACTGGTTACGCGCCACCTAGTGGCGCGGGAGGTCTCACGTGCCCTGCCGGCTAGAGCGCAGGCCGAGCAGGAGCTGCAGCATGCGCCGCCTGCTGGGGGAGGAGTCGCCCGTCAGGCCACGCCCCTGGGGGCGGGGCCGCGGCCGCTATGCAAATGAGGCGGCCTTAGATGGGAAAAATGAGCAAATATGGAAAAGATGGCTGAAAATGGAGGAAAATGCGGGTTTTTAGGGGGGAAAAGGGGGATCTGGGGGCAGTTTGGGGGGATTTGGGGAAAATTGGGGCAGTTCTGGGTCATTTTGGGGACTTTTTGGGGAAGTTTGGGGTCATTTTGGGTCTTTTGGAGGGCTTGGGGAAACACTTGATGCAAATGATGGAAATGCGATTAATTAACGCTGATGGACTCTGCTTTTCATGCAAATGAAGTTTATTGCAAGGGAATGAATAAGATTTAATTGAATCACGCCTGTATTTATGCCAAAAATGATGAATATTCACCGACTAGACGCAAATGAGGTTGGAGTGTGGATGTTGGTGTTCGGCCACGCCCCTTTTGATTCAAACAAGGCCCCGTGATCACTGGGTGTGGCCACGCCCTTTATGCTAATCAGGGACAAATATGGTCAGCCCAAAACCCCCCAACTTCACCCAAAAATCCTGCTCAGATCCTTCTATACCCCTCAGGGACCCCCAAAATCCCCCAAATTCACCGGAAAATCCACTTCAGATTCCCTAAACGCGCTCAGGGACACCCATAAATCGTCAATTCACCGCACAAATCCACTTCAGGTGCCCCTAAACCCTTCAGGGATCCCCAAAATCCACCAAATTCACCCCTCAATCTCCCATATTCTACCTGGGACCCCCATCATCCCCTACATTTCCGCCCAAAGCCCTCAGATCGCCTCAAAACCCACTGCGTTAGCGCCACCTAGTGGCCGGGAGGTCTCAGTGCCTGCCGGGCTAGAGCCAGGCCGAGCAGGAGCTGCGCATGCGCCGCCTGCTGGGGGAGGAGTCGCCCGTCAGGCCACGCCTCTGGGGGCGGGGCCGCGGACGCTATGCAAATGAGGCGGCCTTAGATGGGAAAAATGAGCAACTATGGAAAAGATGGCTGAAAATGGAGGAAAATGCGGTTTTTAGGGGGGAAAAGGGGGATCTGGGGGCAGTTTGGGGGGATTTGGGGAAAATTGGGGCAGTTCTGGGTCATTTTGGGGACTTTTTGGGGAAGTTTTGGGTCATTTTGGGTCTTTTTGGAGGGCTTGGGGAAACACTTGATACAAATGATGGAAATGCGATTAATTACCGCTGATGGACTCTGCTTTTCATGCAAATGAAGTTTATTGCAAGGGAATGAATAAGATCTAATTGCCATCACGGCCCTGTTATTTATGCAAAAAATGATTGAATATTCGCTCCGACTATACGCAATAGGTTGGAGTGTGGATGTTGGTGTTAGGTGCCACGCCCCTTTTGATCGAACAAGGCCGTGATGAGCCTGGGTGTGGCCACGCCTTTATGCTAATCAGGGACAAATATGGTCAGCCCAAAACCCCCCAACTTCACCCCAAAATCCTGCTCAGATCCTTCTAAACCCCTCAGGGACCCCCAAAATCCCCCAAATTCACCCCAAAATCCACTTCAGATCCCGCTAAACCGCTCAGGGACACCCAAAATCCCCCAAATTCACCCCAAAATCCACTTCAGGTGCCCCTAAACCCCTCAGGGATCCCCAAAATCCACCAAATTCACCCCACAATCCGCCATATTCTACCTGGGACCCCCATCATCCCCTACATTTCCCCCCAAAGCCCTCAGATCGCCTCAAAACCCACTGCGTTAGCGCCACCTAGTGGCCGGGAGGTCTCAGTGCCTGCCGGGCTAGAGCCAGGCCGAGCAGGAGCTGCGCATGCGCCGCCTGCTGGGGGAGGAGTCGCCCGTCAGGCCACGCCCCTGGGGGCGGGCCGCGGCCGCTATGCAAATGAGGCGGCCTTAGATGGAAAAAAAAATGAGCAACTATGGAAAAGATGGCTGAAAATGGAGGAAAATGCGGTTTTTAGGGGGAAACGGGGGATCTGGGGGCAGTTTGGGGGGATTTGGGGAAAATTGGGGCAGTTCTGGGTCATTTTGGGGACTTTTTTGGGGAAGTTTGGTCATTTTTGGGTGCTTTGGAGGCTTGGGGAAACACTTGATGCTGATGGAAATGCGATTAATTAACGCTGATGGGACTCTGCTTTCTCATGCAATGAAGTTTTTATTGCAGGATGAAATAAGATTTAATTGAATCACGCCTGTATTTATGCAAAAAAATGATGAATATTCACCGACGAGACGCAAATGAGGCTGGAGTGTGGATGTTGGTGTTAGGCCACGCCCCTTTTGATTCAAACAAGGCCCCGTGATCACTGGCTGTGGCCACGCCCTTTATGCTAATGAGGGACAAATATGGTCAGCCCAAAATCCCCATTAAATTCACCCCAAAATCCTGCTCAGATCCTTCTAAACCCCTCCGGGACCCCCAAAATCCCCCAAATTCACCCCAAAATCCTGCTCAGATCCCCCTAAACCGCTCAGGGACACCCAAAATCCCCCAAATTCACCCCAAAATCCACTTCAGGTGCCCCTAAACCCCTCAGGGATCCCCACAATCCACCAAATTCACCCCACAATCCCCCATATTCTACCTGGGACCCCCATCATCCCCTACATTTCCCCCCAAAGCCCTCAGATCGCCTCAAAACCCACTGCGTTAGCGCCACCTAGTGGCCGGGAGGTCACAGTGCCTGCCGGGCTAGAGCCAGGCCGAGCAGGAGCTGCGCATGCGCCGCCTGCTGGGGGAGGAGTCGCCCGTCAGGCCACGCCCCCGGGCGCGGGGCCGCGGCCGCTATGCAAATGAGGCAGCCTTAGATGGGAAAAATGACCAAATATGGAAAAGATGGCTGAAAATGGAGGAAAATGCGGTTTTTAGGGGGGAAAAGGGGGATCTGGGGCAGTTTGGGGGGATTTGGGGAAAATTGGGGCAGTTCTGGGTCATTTTGGGGACTTTTTGAGGAAGTTTTGGGTCATTTTGGGTCTTTTGGAGGGCTTGGGGAAACACTTGATGCAAATGATGGAAATGCGATTAATAACGCTGATGGACTCTGCTTTTCATGCAAATGAAGTTTATTGCAAGGGAATGAATAAGATTTAATTGAATCACGCCTGTATTTATGCAAAAAAATGATGAATATTCACCGACTAGACGCAAATGAGGTTGGAGTGTGGATGTTGGTGTTAGGCCACGCCCCTTTGGATTCAAACAAGGCCCCGTGATCACTGGCTGTGGCCACGCCCTTTATGCTAATGAGGGACAAACATGGTCAGCCCGAAATCCCCATTAAATTAACCCCAAAATCCTGCTCAGATCCATCTAAACCCCTCAAGGATCCCCAAAATCACCCAAATTCACCCCAAAATCCACTTCAGATCCCCCTAAACCGCTCAGGGACACCCAAAATCCCCCAAATTCACCCCAAAATCCACTTCAGGTGCCCCTAAACCCCTCAGGGATCCCAAAATCCACCAAATTCACCCCACAATCCCCCATATTCTACCTGGGACCCCCATCATCCCCTACATTTCCCCCCAAAGCCTTCAGATCGCCTCAAAACCCACTGCGTTAGCGCCACCTAGTGGCCGGGAGGTCTCAGTGCCTGCCGGGCTAGAGCCAGGCCGAGCAGGAGCTGCGCATGCGCCGCCTGCTGGGGGAGGAGTCGCCCGTCAGGCCACGGCCCTGGGGGCGGGGCCGCGGCCGCTATGCAAATAAGGTGGCCTTAGATGGGAAAAATGACCAAATATGGAAAAGATGGCTGGAAATGGAGGAAAATGCGGTTTTTAGGGGGGAGAAGGGGGATCTGGGGGCAGTTTGGGGCGATTTGGGGAAAATTGGGGCAGTTCTGGGTCATTTTGGGGACTTTTTGGGGAAGTTTTGGGTCATTTTGGGTCTTTTGGGGGGCTTGGGGAAACACTTGATGCAAATGATGGAAATGCGATTAATTAACGCTGATGGACTCTGCTTTTCATGCAAATGAATTTTATTGCAAGGGAATGAATAAGATTTAATTGAATCACGCCTGTATTTATGCAAATAAATGATGAATATTCACCGACTAGACGCAAATGAGGTTTGAGTGTGGATGTTGGTGTTAGGCCACGCCCCTTTTGATTCAAACAAGGCCCCGTGATCACTGGGTGTGGCCACGCCCTTTATGCTAATGAGGGACAAACATGGTCAGCCAAAAATCCCCATTAAATTCACCACAAAATCCTGCTAAGATCTTTCTAAACCCCTCAAGGACACCCAAAATCCCCCAAATTCACCCCAAAATCCACTTCAGATCCCCCTAAGACCCTCAGGGACCCCCAAAATTCCCCCAAATTCACCCCAAAATCCATTCAGGTGCCCCGAAACCCCTCAGGGATCCCCAAAATCCACCAAATTCACCCCACAATCCCCCATATTCTACCTGGGACCTCCATCATCCCCTACATTTCCCCCCAAAGCCCTCAGATCGCCTCAAAACCCACTGCGTTAGCGCCACCTAGTGGCCGGGAGGTCTCAGTGCCTGCCGGGCTAGAGCCAAGCCGAGCAGGAGCTGCGCATGCGCCGCCTGCTGGGGGAGGAGTCGCCCGTCAGGCCACGCCCCTGGGGGCGGGGCCGCGGCCGCATTGCAAATGAGGCGGCCTTAGATGAGAAAAATGAGCAAATATGGAAAAGATGGCTGAAAATGGAGGAAAATGCGGTTTTTAGGGGGGAAAAGGGGGATCTGGGGGCAGTTTTGGGGGATTTGGGGAAAATTGGGGCAGTTCTGGGTCATTTTGGGGACTTTTTGGGGAAGTTTTGGGTCATTTTGGGTCTTTTGGAGGGTTGGGGGAAACACTTGATGCAAATGATGGAAATGCGATTAATTAACGCTGATGGACTCTGCTTTTCATGCAAATGAAGTTTATTGCAAGGGAATGAATAAGATTTAATTGAATCACGCCTGTATTTATGCAAAAAAATGATGAATATTCACCGACTAGACGCAAATGATGTTGGAGTGTGGATGTTGGTGTTAGGCCACGCCCCTTTTGAGTCAAACAAGGCCCCGTGATCACTGGCTGTGGCCACGCCCTTTATGCTAATGAGGGACCAACATGGTCAGCCCAAAATCCCCATTAAATACACCCCAAAATCCTGCTCAGATCCGTCTAAACCCCTCAAGGACCCCCAAAATCCCCCAAATTCACCCCACAATCCCCCATATTCTACCTGGGACCCCCATCATCCCCTACATTTCCCCCCAAACCCCTCAGATCGCCTCAAAACCCACTGCGTTAGCGCCACCTAGTGGCCGGGAGGTCTCAGTGCCTGCCGGGCAAGAGCCAGGCCGAGCAGAAGCTGCGCATGCGCCGCCTGCTGGGGGAGGAGTCGCCCGTCAGGCCACGCCCTCGGGGGCGGGGCCGCGGCCACTATGCAAATGAGGCGGCCTTAGATGGGAAAAATGACCAAATATGGAAAAGATGGCTGAAAATGCGGTTTTTAGGGGGGAAAAGGGGGATCTGGGGGCAGTTTGGGGGGATTTGGGAAAAATTGGGGCAGTTCTGGGTCATTTTGGGGACTTTTTGGGGAAGTTTTGGGTCATTTTGGGTCTTTTGGAGGGCTTGGGGAAACACTTGATGCAAATGATTTAAATGCGATTAATTAACGCTGATGGACTCTGTTTTCATGCAAATGAAGTTTATTGCAAGGAAACGAACAAGATTTAATTGAATCACGTATTTATGCAAAATGATGAATATTCAACACTAGATGTAAATGAGGTTGGAGTGTGGATGTTGGTGTTAGGCCACGCCCCTTTGATTCAAAACAAGGCCCGTGATCACTGGGTGTGTGGCCAATGCCTATGCTAATGAGGGACAAACATGGTCAGCCCAAAATCCCCATTAAATTCACCCCAAAACCTGCCTCAGATCCGTCTAAACCCCCTAGGGACCCCCCAAAACCCCACCCACCCTGTAAATCCACTTCAGATCCCCCTAAACCGCTCAGGGACCCCCAAAATCCCCAAATTCACCCCAAAATCCACTTCAGGTGCCCCTAAACCCCTCAGGGATCCCCAAAATCCACCAAATTCACCCCACAATCCCCCATATTCTACCTGGGACCCCCCATCATCCCCTACATTTCCCCCCAAAGCCCTCAGATCGCCTCAAAACCCACTGCGTTAGCGCCACCTAGTGGCCGGGAGGTCTCAGTGCCTGCCGGGCTAGAGCCAGGCCGAGCAGGAGCTGCGCATGCGCCGCCTGCTGGGGGAGGAGTCGCCTGTCAGGCCACGGCCCTGGGGGCGGGGCCGCGGCCGCTATGCAAATGAGGCGGCCTTAGATGGGAAAAATGACCAAATATGGAAAAGATGGCTGAAAATGGAGGAAAATGCGGTTTTTACGGGGGAAAAAGGGGGATCTGGGGGCAGTTTGGGGGGATTTGGGGAAAATTGGGGCAGTTCTGGGTCATTTTGGGGACTTTTGGGGGAAGTTTTGGGTCATTTTGAGTCTTTTGGAGGGCTTGGGGAAACACTTGATGCAAATGATGGAAATGCGATTAATTAACGCTGATGGACTCTGCTTTTCATGCAAATGAAGTTTATTGCAAGGGAATGAATAAGATTTAATTGAATCACGCCTGTATTTATGCAAACAAATGATGAATATTCACCGACTAGACGCAAATGAGGTTGGAGTGTGGATGTTGGTGTTAGGCCACGCCCCTTTTGATTCAAACAAGGCCCCGTGATCACTGGCTGTGGCCACGCCCTTTATGCTAATCAGGGACAAACATGGTCAGCCCAAAATCCCCATTAAATTCACCCCAAAATCCTGCTCAGATCCTTCTAAACCCCTCAAGGACCCCCAAAATCCCCCAAATTCACCACAAAATCCACTTCAGATCCATCTAAACCCCTCAGGGATCCCCCAAAATCCCCCAAATTCACCCCAAAATCCACTTCAGGTGCCCCTAAACCCCTCAGGGATCCCCAAAATCCACCAAATTCACCCCACAATCCCCCATATTCTACCTGGGACCCCCATCATCCCCTACATTTCCCCCCAAAGCCCTCAGATCGCCTCAAAACCCACTGCGTTAGCGCCACCTAGTGGCCGGGAGGTCTCAGTGCCTGCCGGGCTAGAGCCAGGCCGAGCAGGAGCTGCGCATGCGCCGCCTGCTGGGGGAGGAGTCGCCCGTCAGGCCACGGCCCTGGGGGCGGGGCCGCGGCCGCTATGCAAATGAGGCGGCCTTAGATGGGAAAAATGACAAACTATGGAAAAGATGGCTGAAAATGGAGGAAAATGCGGTTTTTAGGGGGGAAAAGGGGGATCTGGGGGCAGTTTGGGGGATTTGGGGAAAATTGGGGCAGTTCTGGGTCATTTTGGGGACTTTTTGGGGAAGTTTTGGGTCATTTTGGTCTTTTGGAGGGCTTGGGGAAACACTTGATGCAAATGATGGAAATGCGATTAATTAACGCTGATGGACTCTGCTTTTCATGCAAATGAAGTTTATTGCAAGGGAATGAATAAGATTTAATTGAATCACGCCTGTATTTATGCAAAAAAATGATGAATATTCACCGACTAGACGCAAATGAGGTTGGAGTGTGGATGTTGGTGTTAGGCCACGCCCCTTTTGATTCAAACAAGGCCCCGTGATCACTGGCTGTGGCCACGCCCTTTATGCTAATCAGGGACAAATATGGTCAGCCCAAAAACCCCCAAATTCACCCCAAAATCCTGCTCAGATCCTTCTAAACCCCTCAGGGACCCCCAAAATCCCCCAAATTCACCCCAAAATCCACTTCAGGTGCCCCTAAACCCCTCAGGGACACCCAAAATCCCCCAAATTCACCCACAATCCCCCATATTCACCTGGGACAACCCCATCACCCCTACATTTCCCCAAAGCCCCTTCAGATCGCCTCCAAAACCCACTGCGTTAGCGGCCCAACTAGTGCCGGGATGGTCTCAGTGCCTGCCGCTAGAGCCAGCGAGCAGGAGGCGCATGCGCCGCCTGCTGGGAGAGTGCCCGTCAGGCCACGCCCGTGGGAGCGGGCCCGGCCGCTATGCCAAATGAGGCGCCTAATGGAAAATGACCAAATATGGAAAATGGCTGAAAATGAGAAAATCGTTTTTAGGGGAAAAGAGCGACTGTAGCAGTTTGCGGATTGGGAAAATTGGCAGTTCTGGTTCATTTTGGACTTTTGTGGAAGTTTTGGGTCATTTTGGAAGGCTTGGGGAAACACTTGATGCAAATGATGGAAATGCGATTAATTAACGCTGATGGACTCTGCTTTTCATGCAAATGAAGTTTATTGCAAGGGAATGAATAAGATCTAATTGAATCACGCCTTTATTTATGCAAATAAATGATGAATATTCACCGACTATACGCAAATGAGGTTGGAGTGTGGATGTTGGTGTTAGGCCACGCCCCTTTTGAGTCAAAGAAGGCCCCGTGATCACTGGGTGTGGCCACGGCCTTTATGCTAATGAGGGACAAATATGGTCAGCCCAAATACCCCATTAAAATCACCCAAAATCCTGCTCAGATCCGTCTAAACCCCTCAGGGACCCCCAAAATCCCCCAAATTCACCCCAAAATCCACTTCAGGTGCCCCTAAACCCCTCAGGGATCCCCAAAATCCCCCAAATTCACCCCAAAATCCATTTCAGGTGCCCCTAAACTCCTCAGGGATCCCCAAAATCCACCAAATTCACCCCACAATCCCCCATATTCTACCTGGGACCCCCATCATCCCCTACATTTCCCCCAAAGCCCTCAGATCGCCTCAAAACCCACTGCGTTAGCGCCACCTAGTGGCCGGGAGGTCTCAGTGCCTGCCGGGCTAGAGCCAGGCCGAGCAGGAGCTGCGCATGCGCCGCCTGCTGTGGGAGGAGTCGCCCGTCAGGCCACGCCCCTGGGGGCGGGGCCGCGGCCGCTATGCAAATGAGGCGGCCTTAGATGGGAAAAATGACAAACTATGGAAAAGATGGCTGAAAATGGAGGAAAATGCGGTTTTTAGGGGGGAAAAGGGGGATCTGGGGGCAGTTTGGGGGGATTTGGGGAAAATTGGGGCAGTTCTGGTTCATTTTGGGGACTTTTTGGGGAAGTTTTGGGTCATTTTGGGTCTTTTGGAGGGCTTGGGGAAACACTTGATGCAAATGATGGAAATGCGATTAATTAACGCTGATGGACTCTGCTTTTCATGCAAATGAAGTTTATTGCAAGGGAATGAATAAGATTTATTGAATCACGCCTGTATTTATGCAAATAAATGATGAATATTCACCGACTAGACGCAAATGAGGAGTGTGGATGTTGGTGTTAGGCCACGCCCCTTTTGTTCAAACAAGGCCCCGTATCACTGGTGTGGCCACGCCCTTTATGCTAATAGGACAACATGTCAGCCAAAATCCCCATAAATTCACCCAAATCCTCTCAGATCATCTAAACCCCAAGACCCCAAAATCCCCCAAATTCACCCCAAAATCCACTTCAGGTGCCCCTAAACCCCTCAGGGATCCCCAAAATCCACCAAATTCACCCCACAATCCCCCATATTCTACCTGGGACCCCCGTCATCCCCTACATTTCCCCCCAAAGCCCTCAGATCGCCTCAAAACCCACTGCGTTAGCGCCACCTAGTGGCCGGGAGGTCTCAGTGCCTGCCGGGCTAGAGCCAGGCCGAGCAGGAGCTGCGCATGCGCCGCCTGCTGGGGGAGGAGTCGCCCGTCAGGCCACGCCCCTGGGGGCGGGACCGCGGCCGCTATGCAAATGAGGCGGCCTTAGATGGGAAAAATGACCAACTATGGAAAAGATGGCTGAAAATGGAGGAAAATGCGGTTTTTATAGGGGAAAAAAGGGATCTGGGGGCAGTTTGGGGGATTTGGGGAAAATTGGGGCAGTTCTGGGTCATTTTGGGGACTTTTTGGGGAAGTTTTGGGTCATTTTGGGTCTTTTGGAGGGCTTGGGGAAACACTTGATGCAAATGATGGAAATGCGATTAATTAACGCTGATGGACTCTGCTTTTCATGCAAATAAAGTTTATTGCAAGGGAATGATTAAGATTTAATTGAATCACGCCTGTATTTTGCAAAAAAATGATGAATATTCACCGACTATACGCAAATGAGGTTGGAGTGTGGATGTTGGTGTTAGGCCACGCCCCTTTTGATTCAAACAAGGCCCCGTGATCACTAGGTGTGGCCACGCCCTTT